>JARFIW010001144.1:0-107500 GCA_036346225.1 Platerodrilus igneus
CGTGAAATTTTCTGATACTGAAATTTATGCTGAATTTTAATTTTGAAATTTTAATGTATTGTGAATATTGATGTAAATAGAGTTAACGTTGGTGTTTGTGGTAGGAATGTGTTTGTTTTTTTTATGAATGAGGATGTAAGTTATCTAGGGGAGCAGCCGAGACGATGAACAGAAGAAAGTCAACGGAACAGTTAAGTTAATGAATAGCTTTTTGTAGGATTCACAGCATTCTTGACGCCCAATTCGTGAGGCTCGATTCTAATACAGGGAAACACAGCATATCTTTGACGCCCAAACTGTGGAGCTCGATTTGAAAACCTTAGTTTAACATTAATGGTGAGGTTTCACAGCATTCTTTGGCGCCAATCTGTGGGGCTCTAATGTTTTTTTTTGAAAGGGCCAGTTCCCGTGACCAAAGGTGTTAGCAAAGGTTTCACAGCATACATGGCGACCCAAAAGTGAGGCTCGAGTTCCAAATAAAATTTTTGTGATTTTATTCCAGGAAACTGGCGATCTGAGAGAGAGAGTTTCTGCTTGTGTATAAATTTAAGAGTATTTTTAGAGTGTGTGTGAGTGATTAGAACGTATGCAGAGAAAAGAGTGGTTATGGAGTCAAGGAGTGGAAATTGGAAGTGACGATAGTGCATTGTGTGAGAAAAATTCTAAAATGGAAGAAGCTGGAGGCAGTAGAGATCAATCGAGGACGGAATCAGGGGGATCAAGGAAACGAAATGATAATGAGGATGCTTGAAAGAATGAATGAGACGTTAAGCGGGGTTAGAGAGGACTCAAATCGAAAATTTGAGCAAATGAGTGAAGAATCGAATAAGAAATTTGACCAATTAAATCAGGAATTAGGGGATAAAATAGAGAAATCGACGAAAGAATTTACAGAATTTAAAAATAGTCTTACCGTAAAGATGGGGGAAGTTGAAAATAGGGTTGATAGAAATGAAAAAAACATTACAGGTCTTCGACAGAAAATGGGACATTTAAGGTCCAAAGTACGCAGTTTTTGTGAAGAAGAGATTAATATAAAAATGACTGAAGTGACGGACTCATGTAGGGATCAGTTAGGCAGGGTAGAACGCGAAGTTATTAGTATTAAATACAACATGTCAAGTTTAACGGGGGATGGTCCCAGATTTTATACAGGTGGAGGATCATTGGACCAACACATGAAGTTTTATGGCGATAACAGGGTAAATCCACAAATTTTTATTAATAGTGTAAGAAATCTAGTGGGAAATTTATTTGACGAACAGACTAAACTGAATACGATAAAGGCATTATTGAAAGACAACGCGGAAGCATGGTACAATTTAGTAGGACAGGACATAGACACCTACATGGACTTTGAAGACAGATTTTTAAAGCACTACTGGAGTGACCACAGACAAGACCAGGTACGAGACGACTTAATCACAGGGAAATTTAAGGGAGAAGTAGGGAGCAATATGCTATACGCAAGTATAGCATAGCAAAGCAACTGAACCCACCACTGACGGACCGACAAATTATCAACTATTTATCACGACACTTCGAGGTAGAAGTAAGACAACACGTAGCACTACAGAACATAGTGGACAGAGAAATGTTTTTAGAATACCTGCAGAGGTACGACGCCGTAAGTAGTGGACGACCTCGGGATAATAGGGAAAGACAGATCAACACAGTTAGGTTTGACAATAGACGGGACAACTACTCTAGACGGGAGAATAGTTACGGATACCAGCGACAGAATTGGGAACACCGACGACCATACTGTAGAAGTAATAGTTTAGGAAGGGGACCTGCACCGAGACCGGGACCTACCAAAGGAATAGTTCACCGGACATGAGGGGGACTGCTAATACAGACACGGAACGAGTGGAAACGCCTAGGACATACGCTGAGGTGACGGCTAGACCAGGACCGAGTAGGGAAAACAGACCTGGACAGGATTTTTAGAACGCGACAGACCACTAGATTTCAGTGTAAATGTGTATGAACATCCACGTGAATTTTTCAAAATTGAGGAGGAAGTAGAGCCAGAAACTGAGGAAAAATTATGTTTGCCAATTATTAATATAGAAATTTTTGAGAATAATGTAGAAGTATTACTGGATACAGGGGCAGAGGCGAGTTTAATATCGGAGGAATTCGTCAGCAAAATTAGGGATAAGGTTTGTAATAGAATTATGCCTATAAAGCGTAGCCATTTAGTAGCTCCAAATAAAGTTTGCTGTAGTAAATAGTGTTGTGGTGCTTAGGATAGATATAGGAGGTTTAAGCTGTGAACAGGAGTTTGTAATTGTACCTGGACTGAAGTTTCAGAGCATTTTAGGTGTTGACTGTATGATGCAGTTATGGGTTTTGATAGATATGGAAAGGAAGGTAATAAGGATTAAGGATAAGGTAGTGCCATGGAAGGGCAGTTATGAAGTCACAGAGGATGACACCAGGTTGAGTATTAATGTAGTAGAGGTAGAAGATGATGAAGGTAAACAGATCAACACGATAAGATGTCCAGAGGATAGGAAAGTAGAGGTTCAAGCTTTAGTACAAAAACATGCAGAATTAGTGGGGGTAGAAGCAACAGCAGCAGATCGGGAGCAGGTGAAGGCAGAATTAAGTAAAGATGCACGTAAAATTGACCAATGGACCAAACCGCAATTCCATTGTCCACCATCCATGGACACACTTTTGACGAGGTTAAGTGGCAAGTTTGTTTTTAATAAAGTAGATTTAAGGAATTCATTCTGGCTGATTCCATTACACAAGAATTCTAGAAGGTACATAGGATTTTCCGTAGAGGGAAAAATCGATAATTGTAAAGTAGTATCGTTTGGTTTGTCGGCAGAAAGGGAAACAATAATAAATGAGAAACAGACAAGTGTAGGGACTGAAGAAGAAGCAATATTTAAGAGTCAGGATAATAGGGATGATAAGTTTATTGTATGTGAGATAATAGGGATGATAAGTATAGATATAGAAGGGGGAGAAATAGGGATGAAGAGTATTAGGATGGTGAGAAGAAAGACTTGGAGGGTCAAGAAGAGAGTTAGATTTAAATAACTTGATGAACAAAGGACAGAGATGGGTGAATTTTAGTATAGATATAGAATAGAGAGTAGATTGGGGTATAATAGAGTAAAATTTAAATAGGATAGGGATAGAAATAGGTGTATATAGAAGAGTAGAAGTAAGTGTTTATAGAAAATAAAGCTAGGTATAGGATAAATATGGGAGATAGTTAGAAATAGGTATATAGGATTAGAAGGCAAATTAAATGTAAGGAGAAAATAAGATAGGTTAAGTGTAGATATTTCTTATAAGATTAGTGGGGAGTTAGGAATAGAATAAGAATAGGATAGGTCTATAGGATTAGGTAGGGGAAGTGAGTATAGTTAAAAGTTAGGAATAGGATAGGTAGATAGGATGTATATAGAATGTTTATAAAATTAGGTGAGAGTTAGGAATAGGATAGGGATATAGGATAGGTGTAAATATTTTTTTTGGATTGGATATAAGTTAAGTAAGTTAGATAGATAAGGGTAGAGAGAGATAGGCAATTTTTTTGTAAATTTTTTTTGGCAGTTTAAATGCTTTATATTTGCATTCAAATAAGTGGGATTATTTGTATTCAAATAAGGGGAAAATACTCATATTTAGACCAGGGTAGAAAATTAATGAATTACATCAAATAATTTTAATCACCGTGTATAAGGAATTTTATTAGATAATACGCTTTATTAAAAAACCGTGGAGAATAAAAATTCATTCGTTTCATTAAAAATAAGAGATTTAAATTATTTACAAGACGCTTTATATAAAAAGAAGCAGTATTAAAAATGCTCAACGTGTAATTTAATTATTCTGAGTAAAGAAACAAATGGAAATTACGTGCAAAATTTATATTAATTGATTCAAGTTTGGGTAACAAGTATTAAACAAAATGTACAGATAATAATTGAATATTTAATTAGGATTCACTAAAAATTAAAGGGTATTATTTTAATTGGAGTTAATTGAACCATTAGTAACATATAATATGCATAAAAGCTTGTAAAAACCCAATAATATTCAAATCGTAGAAGTGTTAGTTAGAAGTAGGACGATTGAACACCTGCGTATTTTTAAAAAGTCTTGTTCTGCGTAAATTTTGTAGATAACAAATGGTTACAGAGAACGTTGGAGAAACCGTCGCTTAATATTTACGGGAAATGCTAATAAGGTGGGTTATTTCACAAGTCCACGTGGATTGAAAATAACCGATACTAAAGAATATAGATTTGTACCACTCGGAACAGGGTAGATAGAGACAGATAATATGCGCAAGACAGAGACACATATAGTAAAAGGCGTGAGTTGAGCAACGTCACTGGGTTGCGATTGGTTGAAAATAAGAGGCAAACTTGAAAGGTAAAAATAACATTTCTGTATAAAAATTAATTAGTTATTCCCAGACGTTGCGAGCCGTGTCGAAATTTCTGAGATTTAACTGGTGCGAGTGCAAATTTAATAAGAACCGACGCACAGGCTGTCGAGATGGGAACATAGTATACAAAATTCTAGAAACTGGCCGTTTTGGGGACAAAAACGACAGACGGGCTAACCACTATATATACCCGAGTTAATATGAGTTTCTCTCTCTTAGATTTTCGATTTGATTCAATGCGTTAAACAGTGCTTTTTAGTTTTCCGATTTTGATAGCATAATTTAAATAGTTTGCTCGTATATTTTGGTGATTTAAAACAGTTTGTTCTTTGCGTACTACAATGAAAGTAATTTAGTGCACTTAGAAAAGAAGATGCAAGGTAATAAAGTCTAGTATCACTGTACCAATTAGTCAAATTTGCAACGACAAATGAATACACAAAAGTAGGCAGTTTTGGCGTATATTTGTGAAAGAAGTATGAATTTCTTTGCTATTTTTCGGGGGTGTTAATAATTAAATGATTCGTAAACGTGTCTGGATCCACAAAACAAGCTTCAGATATACACAAATGAGTTCCGAAAAAGCACTGAAACAACTTGAGATGAATGGTGGTGTAGAAAATTTTAAAGGCGACCAGCAATACGAGGACCTAAACATAACCCAGTTGGATTGGTGTGATTAACAGAGGACGATATACATTGGGGCCACGAGTGCATTAACCTTCAGGTAACTTATGCTTTGGTGTTCAATTTTTGAGGTTTTGGTGTGTGTTGAATAACTTTATAATTTATTTACTTAAAATGGACAGTAATGAATTTGTACTAACCACAAATTTTTAATTTTAAGGTGAAATTTTCTTGTTTAAGTCGAAAGGGGTATTTAGTATTTATGTTCTTGATGAAAATTTGGGTATGTCTTTGAGCTCAATTAGACGAACCTGGTTAATTAACGTAAAGGGGTGGGAGATGCTCCCTTTGTACTCAGACTCAGGTCTGCCAATATTGTTAAATTAATTAGTAGGCATCCTACAAGGACTTTAATTCAGGATGCACATTAAAATGATAACAAATTTAATCGTGAAATTTTCTGATACTGAAATTTATGCTGAATTTTAATTTTGAAATTTTAATGTATTGTGAATATTGATGTAAATAGAGTTAACGTTGGTGTTTGTGGTAGGAATGTGTTTGTTTTTTTTTTTGAATGAGGATGTAAGTTATCTAGGGGCGCAGCCGAGGCGATGAACAGAAGAAAGTCAACGGAACAGTTAAGTTAATGAATAGCTTTTTGTAGGATTCACAGCATTCTTGACGCCCAATTCGTGAGGCTCGATTCTAATACAGGGAAACACAGCATATCTTTGACGCCCAATCTGTGGGGCTCGATTTGAAAACCTTAGTTTAACATTAATGGTGAGGTTTCACAGCATTCTTTGGCACCAATCTGTGGGGCTTTAATGTTTTTTTTTTGAAAGGGCCAGTTCCCGTGACCAAAGGTGTCAGCAAAGGTTTCACAGCAATATACATATATATATATATATATATATATATATATTTATATATATATATATATTGCCGTGGAACTCGGGTAAGCTCCTCACCAACAAAAATATTTTCGAAAATTACATTAAATTTTCAAATTCGAAAATAGAAAAATTTCCAAAAATTTAAATAAGTCAAAAAAGATATTGCTTACCCGTTTTCCTCTCTTCCTCGGTTGAATGGCCTTTTTCAACTGCTTCCGGCTAGCTCATTAGAACCTCCTTTTGGATAGCTATATTTATTCATAAATCCTATCATTCACGCACACGCCCAATAAAACCACAAAATACAACAAACATACAATTTTTTATTTATTCCTATTTACAAATGCAATTCATTATTATTTTATTGTTCACGTTACACTTTAGTAACCCTTATTTTGTAATGTCCTTTATTTAATTTTAAACTCATTAAACACATAAAATGTACGCGGAGTAAATGGACCTTGAATAATACCTTCTCTAAAATTCCTTTATTATAACTTATTTATTTATTTTAATAACCTACGTACATTGTGGGGTACGGTGAGCTCATAATAACCCAATTAATGTATGCCCTTTGACTTTGCATACTCTAAAACAAAAAAAACAAAGCCATGTACTCTTCACAAAATTTCACGTTCTGATGGAACGTTTAAAAGCTTTCTAGACACCTTCAATTTCTAGTTGAATACCGTAATAAAGTTATTTACACATATTCTGTTCAATACGTAAATAATTCACACTACCTTGAAAAACACTCTCATACGCCACCCCAATATTTACAGTTTATATGAATCACAAATTTAAATCGTTACCTGGAATTTCTAGAAGATCTTCGCTCTGTAGATGATGCCATGAAAATTTCTATCTGGTCTGCAAGTCGATTCTCTCAATTAGTAGACGACTTCCATTTCAATTGATCCGCCAACGCCTCCTTCTCGGTGTAACCAAATTTCAAATTTCATTTCACAGTAATCTACGTTATTTAATGTCCCGACACGAATTGATAAAATTATAGGTGATACCTCAAATTAAAATAAGTAATTTCGGCACAGTAACCGCGTTTTTAATTAATTTAGAGGCTACCACTTAGCAATGCACGTTAAATTATTTGTTAATACTTACAACTCATGTTTAACTTTCATGTGCTTTCGGGACGATCGAAATAATAAGGCACGAAGTTAAAAGACAAGAGAGAGAGAGTCCTCGTTCTCTAGAGTATTTATGTCTTTTGGCTGTAACCTCTCCAGGCCCCCAGTTATCTGAAATCCCGCTCACAACAACACATTCTCACAATTTTGCACTCAACCCAAATTTCAAATCTGCGAATTTCAATACCTCGCTATAAAATTTTAAGAATATTACGCTACACTATCCTCGTGTCTATTTCAAGTCGAACTAACATATCGACCAATCGTAGACTTAATAACGTTTTTTAAATCCCTCCTATTCTATTGTGGTATCATGCTTATACGTTTTCTACGTCTCAGTCTAACCTTGCTTGAGTGGTTGAAAAACTGTTTACACACGTGGACTCTCTACGTGCGTTAAATAACCCCCTCATTAGCATTTTCCGTGAATATAAGCGACGGTTTATCCGACGTTTTCTGTAACCATTTGTTATCTACACAATTTAGGCAGAACTTGACCTTTAGAAAAATACGCAGGTGTTCAATCGTAACATTTTAAATAACACTTCTCCGAGTTGGATATTCCACGTATTTTAACCCTCTTGATATATTTGTACGCTAGCAACGCGTCTCATCTTTGGTATTACCGTGTTTTTAACTTACAATCGTTCAATTAAATTCAAATTAATTAATAAATTAATGGCATTGGCTTCTACCATTTAATTTCTTTGCAAACCTACTTAAATCTCATTAATTATTTATAAAATTTCGTTAATACCAGATACTTAAAAATGAATTAACTAATATAATTTTCGCACGTAATTTCTGGTTGTTTTTTTATACAGGGTGTTTTGAAATTGCTTCGCTTATATTTATTTTTGATCTTTTAAAACCACTATAATATATATATATATATATATATATATATATATATATATATATATATACAATTAATAATTACAGGTTATTTGGTCTTCTAGTAATAAAACTCTATTTGTTTTGTACCGAGCTTTCGATTTATTTAAAATCTTCTTCAGGGTGCTGTAAAGTAACTGTGAGTGTCATTAACATAAGAATTATAAAATATTACTTACAAAAACTGGAGTTAAAATATTATCTTGGCTTTAAGAATTATCATTAAAACTTAAAATAAATAAATTAAATAAAACATTTGATAAAAGTACAAGAAACAACTATTCACGTCTATCACAATACACGTTACAAATTAAAATAAAATGTGACTTTTAAAATATAAATTCCATTGAGAACCAAAACATAATTAGTACGATAACATTATTAAAGTGCATGGTTGATTATCTGTATTTACCTTATGTTGTTTGATTTCTTGTACTTGAGTAAATACATATACACAGCGTTCAAATTATTTGTATCCGTTTTGAAGTTTAGAGCTTTTTTATTGTTTACTATATGAGCCATTTCCAGAAAAAGTCTACTTTTGTAAGAATTTTCTTTATCCAACACTTTGACATCATTAAAATCCGGATAATGGTTAGTATTGTTTGCGTGACACGCTAATGCGCATGAACTCTTTTTTATTTTGCAGTCGCTCTTATGCTGCACAATTCTTGAGCGCAGCCATTGTGATGTCTGTCCTATATAAATTTTGTCACATCCTTGGCAAGGAATGGAATACACAATATTGTAACGATGTAGCATGGGAGTTCTATCTTTTGCGTTTGAAAAAAGTTGGCCAACCGTGACTGAATTATACTTTGAAATGACCATGCCATCGTTTTTTAAAATGTTTACTAATTTTGGGGTTAAACCCTTTATCATCGGTAACTTTTTATACGCAACACTATTTGTTGATTGCTGGTTCTTTTGACATTCTTTATTACTACTCGAACTGAATATCAATTTATTTACGAGCGATTTCGGATAACCATTGTTTACCATGGTGTTTGATAGAAGTGTCAAATTTTTTCTATGAAATGAAGGATCTGAAATTCTTATAATTCTGTTTTTTAAACATAACAACGTGTTTATTTTGTAATTTATACTATGATTCGAATAATAGTTGATGTACCTACCAGAACTGGTAGGTTTCTGGAACCAGTCTAGCAGGAGCTTGTTGTTGGGGCTTCTTATTATTTTAGTATCCAAAAATGGAATACTGCTGTTATGTTCTATTTCCAATGTAAATTGGATACGTTTGTTATATTTGTTAAAGCTGTTTAAAATTCTATCAACTTCATTTTTAGGTACGGCACAAATTACATCGTCAACAAATTTTTTAATGAAAGCTGGGGTAGTCGATATAGTGGGAATGACATTGTCAAACAGAAAATCCATTACAATGGTAGCAATAATAGGACTCAAGGGGGAACCCATAGGAGTACCAAAAATTTGCGCATAAAATCTATTGTTGAATGAAAAATAAGAGTTATGAAAGATGAAATTTAAGGTTTCTGTTAATAATTCCAAAGAAAAGTTGCAATTTAGTTGAATAATATCCCATTTTTGGTTAATTATTTCTAGTACTAAGTTAATGGGGATATTGGTAAATAGAGAAATCACATCAAGAGATATTAAGACAAAATCATCAGGTATAAAATAATCCTTTATTTCCTCTGCAAATGTAAAAGAGTCTTTGGTGTTGTAATTGTTAGTGTTACTAAAAGATTTGGTTAAGATATCTGCAATAAATTTAGATAATTTGTATGCGGGAGAATTATTTGATGCAACTATGGGTCTTAAGGGGATTCCATTCTTATGAATTTTTGGTAATCCATAAAGTTTTGGTGCTACCGAATTTGTTATACACAATCGTTTTTTGTCATCTTCGTTAATACAGTTTTGTTTATAAAGTCTATTAACTAAGTCATTGTTCTTTTTTTGGGTTGTAAATGTAGGGTCACATTTTAGTAATTTATACACAGTTTTGTCATTTACTAATACTTCCCCTTTAGTCAAGTAATCTTGTTTATACATAGTTACTGTAGCCGAACCTTTATCGGATTTAGTCACAATGGTATTAGGGTTATCTTTTAGAAAACGCAAAGTTGTATTGAAAACGCGTTTGTTACTTGCTTGATTGTGAACAGTACTTTTTAGATAATTAGTTACTACATTGGTAACACGAGCTCGTCTTTCGTCCTTGATATCACTAGGTAGTATTGTTAATATAGCTTCAATATCCACTAAAAGTTTATTAATGTTTATAGTTTCTGGTGTAGGAGATATACCAGGCGGCTCCGTGGCGTAGTGGTGTGTGTGTGACTACTACGTCCAAGGTCCCGGGTTCGAATCCCGACACGGTCCGCTTGAAAAATGTTAGGCGAGCATTTTTCGCAAAAATACACCCTCGTTCGGATGAGAGGTAAAATGGAGGTCCCGTGTGTGAGTGTTGTCACGCACGTTAAAGATCCCTACCTTGCTTGGAACAGCAAGGATTCGGCAAAATTCAAAATTTTCCAGGTAAAAAAAAAAAACTCGCTTCCTGGCCAATGTAGTACCTTCGGGTGGAGCATTGGAAAATCACATGTAATGTAGGAAATATACCAAATTTATGCCCTAAGGACAGCAAGTTTGATACATCCTCAGGAATGACCTCTTTGGTTAAATTGTGTAACCATTTGTCGTTGTTAATAAACATTTTGCATTTAACAGTGTTGGATTTTAAATTCTCAAACTTTTTTATGTTATTATTCTTTACAAAAGAAGCCCCAACAACAAGCTCCTGCTAGACTGGTTCCAGAAACCTACCAGTTCTGGTAGGTACATCAACTATTATTCGAATCATAGTATAAATTACAAAATAAACACGTTGTTATGTTTAAAAAACAGAATTATAAGAATTTCAGATCCTTCATTTCATAGAAAAAATTTGACACTTCTATCAAACACCATGGTAAACAATGGTTATCCGAAATCGCTCGTAAATAAATTGATATTCAGTTCGAGCAGTAATAAAGAATGTCAAAAGAACCAGCAATCAACAAATAGTGTTGCGTATAAAAAGTTACCGATGATAAAGGGTTTAACCCCAAAATTAGTAAACATTTTAAAAAACGATGGCATGGTCATTTCAAAGTATAATTCAGTCACGGTTGGCCAACTTTTTTCAAACACAAAAGATAGAACTCCCATGCTACATCGTTACAATATTGTGTAATCCATTCCTTGCCAAGGATGTGACAAAATTTATATAGGACAGACATCACAATGGCTGCGCTCAAGAATTGTGCAGCATAAGAGCGACTGCAAAATAAAAAAGAGTGTATGCGCATTAGCGTGTCACGCAAACAATACTAACCATTATCCGGATTTTAATAATGTCAAAGTGTTGGATAAAGAAAATTCTTACAAAAGTAGACTTTTTCTGGAAATGGCTCATATAGTAAACAATAAAAAAGCTCTAAACTTCAAAACGGATACAAATAATTTGAACGCTGTGTATATGTATTTACTCAAGTACAAGAAATCAAACAACATAAGGTAAATACAGATAATCAACCATGCACTTTAATAATGTTATCGTACTAATTATGTTTTGGTTCTCAATGGAATTTATATTTTAAAAGTCACATTTTATTTTAATTTGTAACGTGTATTGTGATAGACGTGAATAGTTGTTTCTTGTACTTTTATCAAATGTTTTATTTAATTTATTTATTTTAAGTTTTAATGATAATTCTTAAAGCCAAGATAGTATTTTAACTCCAGTTTTTGTAAGTAATATTTTATAATTCTTATGTTAATGACACTCACAGTTACTTTACAGCACCCTGAAGAAGATTTTAAATAAATCGAAAGCTCGGTAAAAAACAAATAGAGTTTTATTACTAGAAGACCAAATAACCTGTAATTATTAATTGTATACACTACTGGTCGTCACTTTTAACTAATTGATATATATATATATATATATATATATATATATATATATATATTACTCATATTTAGACCAGGGTAGAAAATTAAATAATCACATCAAATAATTTTAATCACCGTGTATAAGGAATTTCATTAAATAATACGCTTTATTAAAACCATAAAACATAAATAAACTCGGTTGTTTCAGTAAAAATAAGAAATTTAAATTATTTATAAGACGCTTTATATCAAAAGAAGCAGTATTGAAAAGCTCTGCGTGTAATGTAATTATTCCTAAACAAAGAGAAATTACGTGCAAAATTTATCTTAATTAACTCTATTTAAGTAACCGGTAGTAAAACAAAGTGTACATATAATAATTAATATTTAAGTTGTATTCGCTAAAAATGAAAAGGATAGAAATCAATTTTAATTGGAGTTAATTAAACCGTTAATAACATATAATACCTATAGAAACTTGTAAAACCCAAGATTAAAATACCACGGAATAAAGCTCTGAGAATTAATATTATTTTGAACACCTGCGTAGTTTAAATATCACATTCGGCGAAAAGTTTGCAGATAATTAATGGTTCAAAGAATCTTGGGAAAACGTCGCATAATAGTTACAAAGAATCTTGGAGAAACCGGGGCTTAGTATTCACGAGAATGTGCGATACGGGTTTATTAAACCCAGATAACAGTCCGCGTGGACTGAAATAATCGATAATGAAGAGTGTCAAGTTGCACCAATACGAACAGGTTAGAAAAGGAAAGAGAAAATGCGTCAAGCTAAGACACATATAGTAAAAGGCGTGATTTAAACAACGTCACGAGGGTCACAATTGGTTGAAAATAGAATGCAAATATCAGAGGTAGAAACAACAATTTCGGTACAAAATTAATTAGTTTTTCTCGGACAGGTTTGCGTGCTGTGGAAATTTTCTGAGATTTAAATGGGACGAGTGAAAATTCGTAAAAATCGACGTGCGAGCGGCAGACTGGGCACATGGCATGAGAAATTCTTTAGAATTACCCGTTTTAGAGACTCGACCGACAGACAGGCTTTTTGCTATATATACCGAGATGAATATAAACGAAGTCTCTTAGACTTTTGACGATTCGATGCGTTAAAAGCTCGTACATACGCGACTTGATTGAAGATATTAAACCGTGCATTTTAGTTTGATTAAATAATTTAAAGTTTGCTAGTATAATTTAGTGATTCAACATAGCTTGTTATTTACGTGCTAAACATGAATGTACTTCAGTGCACTTAGATACAAGGTAATAAAATTTAGTTTCACTGTACCAATTAGCAAAATTTACAACGACGAATGTATACACAAAAGTAGGCAGTTTTGGTGTATATTGGTGACAGAAGCTCAGAAGCATGAATTTCTTTGCTATTTTGGGGTGTTAATAATTAAATGGTTCAAATACGTGTCTGGATCCATGAAACAAGGGTCAGATAAACACAGATGAGTTCCGGAAAGGCCCAGAAACGACTTTGAATGGATGGTGATGGAGAAAATTTAAAAGCGTAGAGAATCAGAAGCCGTAAATATAAGTCCTGTTGAATGGTGTGATTAACAAAAGAAACGATACTTTGAAGCTACGAGGACAGTAACCTTCAGGTAAATTATACTATTTTGTTTGACATTTTGTGTGTATTGAATGACTTTATAATTGATTTACTTTAAATGGACATTAGTGAAATTGTTCTAACCATAAAAGTTTAATTTTAAGATGAAATTTGCTTGTTTAAGTAAAAGGGTATTTTGTTTTGATGTTCGGGAATATGATGAAAATTTGGGTATGTCTTTGAGCTCAATTAGACGAACCTGGTTAATTAACGTAAAGGGGTGGTAGATGCTCCTTTATACTCAGACTCGGTCTGCTTATATTGTTATATTAATTAGTAGGCATCCAACAAGGACTTTAATTCTGGATGCACATTAAAATGATAATAAATTTAATTTTGAAATTTTCCGATATTAAAATTTATGCTGAAATTTAATTTGAAAATTTAATGTATTCTGAATATTGATGTAAATAGAGTTAACGTTGATGTTTGTGGTAGGAATGTGTTGTTTAATTTTATGAATGAGGAGGTTTATAAAATTAGGTGAGCAGCCGAGGCGAAAAGCGTAGTTCACATGAATGAGGAGGTTTCACAGCATAATTTGGCGACCCAAAAGTGAGGCTCGAATTCCAAATAAAATTTTTGTTATTTTATTCCAGGAAACTGGCGATCTGAGAGAGAGTTTTGTGTGTGTATAAATTTAAGAGTATTTTAGAGTGTGTGTGAGTGATTGGAACGTATGCAGAGAAAGGAGTGGTTAAGGAGTCAAGGAGGAAATTGGAAGTGACGATAGTGCATTGTGTGAGAAAATTTCTAAAATGGAAGAAGCTGGAGGCAGTAGAGATCAGTCGAGGACGGAATCAGGGATCAAGGAAACGAGATGATATTGAGAATGTTAGAGAGGATGAGTGAAGAATCCAATAGAAAATTAGAACAGTTAAGCGATGAATCTAATAGAGCTAGGGAAGAAGCGAATAAGAAATTTGACCGAATGAATGAGACATTAACAGGAGTTAGGAAACCCTAAGTGAGAAAATAGATAAGACGAATAAAGAAGTTTCAGAATTTAAAAATAGTCTTACCGTGAAAATGGGGAAGTTGAAAATAGGGTTGATAAAATGAGCGTGACATTACAGGTCTTCGACAGGAAATGGGACATTTAAGGTCCGAAGTACGCATTTTCTGTAAAGAAGAAATAAACGTAAAATGACTGAAGTAACGGACTCATGTAGGGATCAGTTAGGCAGGGTAGAACGCGAAGTTAGTAGTATTAAATACAACATATCAAATTTAACGGGGAAGGTCCCAGATTTTATACAGGTGGAGTATCATTGGACCAACACATGAAGTTTTATGGTGATAACAGGGTAAATCCACAAATTTTTATTAATAGTGTAAGAAATCTAGTGGGAAATTTATTTGACGAACAGACTAAACTAAATACGATAAAGGCTTTATTAAAGGACAACGCGGAAGCATGGTACAATTTAGTAGGACAGGACATAGACACGTATCAGGACTTTGAAGACAAATTTTACAACATTACTGGAGTGATCACAAACAGGATCAGATTAGGGACGACTTGATTACAGGAAAATTTAAGGGAGAGTTTGCAGGTTCTAGGGAGCAATATGCCATCCGCAAGTACAGTGTGGCCAAACAACTGAATCCACCATTGACGGACAGACAGATTATCAAGTACCTATCACGACATTTTGAACAGGAAATTAGACAACACGTGGCCTTACAAAACATCACAGAACGGGAGACATTTTTAGAGTATTTGCAGAGATATGACGATGTATGTGTAGGACGGACAAGAGAGATACGAGAACGAAATGTTAACACAGTTAGGTTTGACAACAGGACACCGAATTATCCGAGACGGCCTGACTACAACAGAAATTTTCGACCGAATTGGGAACGACGAGGACAGGAATACAGAGTAATAGTGCGACTAGGGGACCGACGCCAAGACCTAGTTACACGCGACAGAACAGTTTACCGGAAGTAAACAGGACTGTGACCAGCACGCCGAATAGAGACAGGGACACGGATATTGACACGAGGAGGACGTACGCACAGGTTGTAGAAGGACAACCAGGACCAAGCACGGAAAACAGGATGAGACAGGATTTTTAGAACGTGACAGACCACTAGATTTCTGTGTAAATGTATACGAACATCCACGTGAATTTTTCAAAATTGAGGAGGAAGTAGAGCCAGAAACTGTAGAAAAATTATGTTTGCCAATTATTAATTTAGAAATTTTTGAGAATAATGTAGAAGTATTAATTGATACAGGGGCAGAGGCGAGTTTAATATCGGAGGAATTCGTCAGCAAAATTAGGGATAAGGTTTGTGATAGAATTATGCCTATAAAACGTAGCCATTTAGTAGCTCCAAATAAAAGAAGTTTGCTGTAGTAAATAGTGTTGTGGTGCTTAGGATAGATATAGGAGGTTTAAGCTGTGAACAGGAGTTTGTAATTGTACCTGGACTGAAGTTTCAGAGCATTTTAGGTGTTGACTGTATGATGAAGTTAGGGTTTTGATAGATATGGAAAGGAAGGTAATAAGGATTAAGGATAGGGTAGTGCCATGGAAGGGCAGTTATGAAGTCACAGAGGATGACACGGGGTTTAGTATTAATGTAGTAGAGGTAGAGGATGATGAAGTTAAACAGATCAACACAATAAGATGTCCAGAGGAGAGGATAGTAGAGGTTCAAGCTTTAATACAAAACATGCAGAAGTAGTGGGGTAGAAGCAGCATATCAGGAGCAGGTGAAGGCAGAATTATTTTGACGAGGTTAATTGGCAAGTTTGTTTTTAATAAAGTAGATTTAAGGAATTCATTCTGGCGGATTCCATTACACAAAAATTCTAGAAGGTACATAGGATTTTCCATAGAGGGAAAAATCGATAATTGTAAAGTAGTATCGTTTGGTTTGTCGGCAGAAAGAAAAAATAGTAAATGAGATACAGACAAGTGTAGGAATTAAAGAAGAAGCAATATTTAAGAGTCAGGATAATAGGGATGATAAGTTTATTGTATGTGAGATAATAGGGATGATAAGTATAGATATAGAAGGGGAGAAATAGGGATGAAAAGTATTAGGATGGTAAGAAGAAAGACTTGGAGGGTCAAGAAGAGAGTTAAATTTAAATAGGATAGGGATAGAATAGGTGTAGATAGAAGAGTAGAAGTAAGTGTTTAGAAAATAAAGCTAAGTATAGGATAAATATGGAGATAATTAGAAATAGGTTTAGGATGAGAATAAAGAGGAAATGTAGGAAGAAAATAAGATAGGTTAAGTATAGATATTTCATATAAGATTAGTGGAGAGTTAGGAATAGAGTAAGAGTAGGATAGGTATATAGGATTAGGTAGGGGGAAGTGAAGTATAGTGAAGATTAGTTAAAAGTTAGGAATAGGATAGGTAGATAGGATGTATATAGGATTAGATGGATAAGTAGGATGAAGTTAGGGATAATTTCAGTTTATAAAATTAAGTGAGAGTTAGGAATAGGATAGGGATATAGGATAGGTGTAAATATTTTTTTTTGATTGGAAACAAAGTAGGTAAGTTAGATAGATAAGGGTAGAGAGAGATAGACAATTTTTTTTGTAATTTTTTTTTGTCTAAATGTTTTATATTTGAAGTCAAATAAGTGGGATTATTTGTATTCAAATAGGGGGAAAATACTCATATTTAGACCAGGGTAGAAAATTAAATAATCACATCAAATAATTTTAATCACCGTGTATAAGGAATTTCATTAAATAATACGCTTTATTAAAACCATAAAACATAAATAAACTCGGTTGTTTCAGTAAAATAAGAAATTTAAATTATTTATAAGACGCTTTATATCAAAAGAAGCAGTATTGAAAAGCTCTGCGTGTAATGTAATTATTCCTAAACAAAGAGAAATTACGTGCAAAATTTATCTTAATTAACTCTATTTAAGTAACCGGTAGTAAAACAAAGTGTACATATAATAATTAATATTTAAGTTGTATTCGCTAAAAATGAAAAGGATAGAAATCAATTTTAATTGGAGTTAATTAAACCGTTAATAACATATAATACCTATAGAAACTTGTAAAACCCAAGATTAAAATACCACGGAATAAAGCTCTGAGAATTAATATTATTTTGAACACCTGCGTAGTTTAAATATCACATTCGGCGAAAAGTTTGCAGATAATTAATGGTTCAAAGAATCTTGGGAAAACGTCGCATAATAGTTACAAAGAATCTTGGAGAAACCGGGGCTTAGTATTCACGAGAATGTGCGATACGGGTTTATTAAACCCAGATAACAGTCCGCGTGGACTGAAATAATCGATAATGAAGAGTGTCAAGTTGCACCAATACGAACAGGTTAGAAAAGGAAAGAGAAAATGCGTCAAGCTAAGACACATATAGTAAAAGGCGTGATTTAAACAACGTCACGAGGGTCACAATTGGTTGAAAATAGAATGCAAATATCAGAGGTAGAAACAACAATTTCGGTACAAAATTAATTAGTTTTTCTCGGACAGGTTTGCGTGCTGTGGAAATTTTCTGAGATTTAAATGGGGCGAGTGAAAATTCGTAAAATCGACGTGCGAGCGGCAGACTGGGCACATGGCATGAGAAATTCTTTAGAATTACCCGTTTTAGAGACTCGACCGACAGACAGGCTTTTGCTATATATACCGAGATGAATATAAACGAAGCCTCTTAGACTTTTGACGATTCGATGCGTTAAAAGCTCGTACATACGCGACTTGATTGAAGATATTAAACCGTGCATTTTAGTTTGATTAAATAATTTAAAGTTTGCTAGTATAATTTAGTGATTCAAATAGCTTGTTATTTACGTGCTAAACATGAATGTACTTCAGTGCACTTAGATACAAGGTAATAAAATTTAGTTTCACTGTACCAATTAGCAAAATTTACAACGACGAATGTATACACAAAAGTAGGCAGTTTTGGTGTATATTGGTGACAGAAGCTCAGAAGCATGAATTTCTTTGCTATTTTGGGGTGTTAATAATTAAATGGTTCAAATACGTGTCTGGATCCATGAAACAAGGGTCAGATAAACACAGATGAGTTCCGGAAAGGCCCAGAAACGACTTTGAATGGATGGTGATGGAGAAAATTTAAAAGCGTAGAGAATCAGAAGCCGTAAATATAGTCCTGTTGAATGGTGTGATTAACAAAAGAAACGATACTTTGAAGCTACGAGGACAGTAACCTTCAGGTAAATTATACTATTTTGTTTGACATTTTGTGTGTATTGAATGACTTTATAATTGATTTACTTTAAATGGACATTAGTGAAATTGTTCTAACCATAAAAGTTTAATTTTAAGATGAAATTTGCTTGTTTAAGTAAAAAGGGGTATTTTGTTTTGATGTTCGGGAATATGATGAAAATTTGGGTATGTCTTTGAGCTCAATTAGACGAACCTGGTTAATTAACGTAAAGGGGTGGTAGATGCTCCCTTTATACTCAGACTCCGGTCTGCTTATATTGTTATATTAATTAGTAGGCATCCAACAAGGACTTTAATTCTGGATGCACATTAAAATGATAATAAATTTAATTTTGAAATTTTCCGATATTAAAGTTTATGCTGAAATTTAATTTGAAAATTTAATGTATTCTGAATATTGATGTAAATAGAGTTAACGTTGATGTTTGTGGTAGGAATGTGTTGTTTAATTTTATGAATGAGGAGGTTTATAAAATTAGGTGAGCAGCCGAGGCGAAAAGCGTAGTTCACATGAATGAGGAGGTTTCACAGCATAATTTGGCGACCCAAAAGTGAGGCTCGAATTCCAAATAAAATTTTTGTTATTTTATTCCAGGAAACTGGCGATCTGAGAGAGAGTTTTGTGTGGGTATAAATTTAAGAGTATTTTAGAGTGTGTGTGAGTGATTGGAACGTATGCAGAGAAAAGAGTGGTTAAGGAGTCAAGGAGTGGAAATTGGACGTGACGATAGTGCATTGTGTGAGAAAAATTCTAAAATGGAAGAAGCTGGAGGCAGTAGAGATCAGTCGAGGACGGAATCAGGGATCAAGGAAACGAGATGATATTGAGAATGTTAGAGAGGATGAGTGAAGAATCCAATAGAAAATTAGAACAGTTAAGCGATGAATCTAATAGAGCTAGGGAAGAAGCGAATAAGAAATTTGACCGAATGAATGAGACATTAACAGGAGTTAGGGAAACCCTAAGTGAGAAAATAGATAAGACGAATAAAGAAGTTTCAGAATTTAAAAATAGTCTTACCGTGAAAATGGGGGAAGTTGAAAATAGGGTTGATAAAATGAGCGTGACATTACAGGTCTTCGACAGGAAATGGGACATTTAAGGTCCGAAGTACGCATTTTCTGTAAAGAAGAAATAAACGTAAAATGACTGAAGTAACGGACTCATGTAGGGATCAGTTAGGCAGGGTAGAACGCGAAGTTAGTAGTATTAAATACAACATATCAAATTTAACGGGGGAAGGTCCCAGATTTTATACAGGTGGAGTATCATTGGACCAACACATGAAGTTTTATGGTGATAACAGGGTAAATCCACAAATTTTTATTAATAGTGTAAGAAATCTAGTGGGAAATTTATTTGACGAACAGACTAAACTAAATACGATAAAGGCTTTATTAAAGGACAAGCGGAAGCATGGTACAATTTAGTAGGACAGGACATAGACACGTATCAGGACTTTGAAGACAAATTTTACAACATTACTGGAGTGATCACAAACAGGATCAGATTAGGGACGACTTGATTACAGGAAAATTTAAGGAGAGTGTGCAGGTTCTAGGAGCAATATGCCATCCGCAAGTACAGTGTGGCCAAACAACTGAATCCACCATTGACGGACAGACAGATTATCAAGTACCTATCACGACATTTTGAACAGGAAATTAGACAACACGTGGCCTTACAAAACATCACAGAACGGGAGACATTTTAGAGTATTTGCAGAGATATGACGATGTATGTGTGGACGGACAAGAGAGATACGAGAACGAAATGTTAACACAGTTAGGTTTGACAACAGGACACCGAATTATCCGAGACGGCCTGACTACAACAGAAATTTTCGACCGAATTGGGAACGACGAGGACAGGAATACAGAAGTAATAGTGCGACTAGGGACCGACGCCAAGACCTAGTTACACGCGACAGAACAGTTTACCGGAAGTAAACAGGACTGTGACCAGCACGCCGAATAGAGACAGGGACACGGATATTGACACGAGGAGGACGTACGCACAGGTTGTAGAAGGACAACCAGGACCAAGCACGGAAAACAGGATGAGACAGGATTTTTAGAACGTGACAGACCACTAGATTTCTGTGTAAATGTATACGAACATCCACGTGAATTTTTCAAAATTGAGGAGGAAGTAGAGCCAGAAACTGTAGAAAATTATGTTTGCCAATTATTAATTTAGAAATTTTTGAAAATAATGTAGAAGTATTAATTGATACAGGGGCAGAGGCGAGTTTAATATCGGAGGAATTCGTCAGCAAAATTAGGGATAAGGTTTGTGATAGAATTATGCCTATAAAACGTAGCCATTTAGTAGCTCCAAATAAAAAGAAGTTTGCTGTAGTAAATAGTGTTGTGGTGCTTAGGATAGATATAGGAGATTTAAGCTGTGAACAGGAGTTTGTAATTGTACCTGGACTGAAGTTTCAGAGCATTTTAGGTGTTGACTGTATGATGAAGTTAGGGTTTTGATAGATATGGAAAGGAAGGTAATAAGGATTAAGGATAGGGTAGTGCCATGGAAGGGCAGTTATGAAGTCACAGAGGATGACACGGGGTTTAGTATTAATGTAGTAGAGGTAGAGGATGATGAAGTTAAACAGATCAACACAATAAGATGTCCAGAGGAGAGGATAGTAGAGGTTCAAGCTTTAATACAAAAACATGCAGAAGTAGTGGGGTAGAAGCAGCATATCGGGAGCAGGTGAAGGCAGAATTATTTTGACGAGGTTAATTGGCAAGTTTGTTTTTAATAAAGTAGATTTAAGGAATTCATTCTGGCGGATTCCATTACAAAAATTCTAGAAGGTACATAGGATTTTCCATAGAGGAAAAATCGATAATTGTAAAGTAGTATCGTTTGGTTTGTCGGCAGAAAGAAAAAAAATAGTAAATGAGAAACAGACAAGTGTAGGAATTAAAGAAGAAGCAATATTTAAGAGTCAGGATAATAGGGATGATAAGTTTATTGTATGTGAGATAATAGGGATGATAAGTATAGATATAGAAGGGGAGAAATAGGGATGAAAAGTATTAGGATGGTAAGAAGAAAGACTTGGAGGGTCAAGAAGAGGTTAGATTTAAATAGGATAGGGATAGAATAGGTGTAGATAGAAGAGTAGAAGTAAGTGTTTAGGAAAATAAAGCTAAGTATAGGATAAATATGGGAGATAATTAGAAATAGGTTTAGGATGAGAATAAAGAGTAAATGTAGGAAGAAAATAAGATAGGTTAAGTATAGATATTTCATATAAGATTAGTGGAGAGTTAGGAATAGAGTAAGAGTAGGATAGGTATATAGGATTAGGTAGGGGGAAGTGAAGTATAGTGAAGATTAGTTAAAAGTTAGGAATAGGATAGGTAGATAGGATGTATATAGGATTAGATGGATAAGTAGGATGAAGTTAGGGATAATTTCAGTTTATAAAATTAAGTGAGAGTTAGGAATAGGATAGGGATATAGGATAGGTGTAAATATTTTTTGATTGGAAACAAAGTAGGTAAGTTAGATAGATAAGGGTGAGAGAGATAGACAATTTTTTGTAATTTTTTTGTCTAAATGTTTTATATTTGAAGTCAAATAAGTGGGATTATTTGTATTCAAATAGGGGAAAATACTCATATTTAGACCAGGGTAGAAAATTAAATAATCACATCAAATAATTTTAATCACCGTGTATAAGGAATTTCATTAAATAATACGCTTTATTAAAACCATAAAACATAAATAAACTCGGTTGTTTCAGTAAAATAAGAAATTTAAATTATTTATAAGACGCTTTATATCAAAAGAAGCAGTATTGAAAAGCTCTGCGTGTAATGTAATTATTCTAAACAAAGAGAAATTACGTGCAAAATTTATCTTAATTAACTCTATTTAAGTAACCGGTAGTAAAACAAAGTGTACATATAATAATTAATATTTAAGTTGTATTCGCTAAAATGAAAAGGATAGAAATCAATTTTAATTGGAGTTAATTAAACCGTTAATAACATATAATACCTATAGAAACTTGTAAAACCCAAGATTAAAATACCACGGAATAAAGCTCTGAGAATTAATATTATTTTGAACACCTGCGTAGTTTAAATATCACATTCGGCGAAAAGTTTGCAGATAATTAATGGTTCAAAGAATCTTGGGAAAACGTCGCATAATAGTTACAAAGAATCTTGGAGAAACCGGGGCTTAGTATTCACGAGAATGTGCGATACGGGTTTATTAAACCCAGATAACAGTCCGCGTGGACTGAAATAATCGATAATGAAGAGTGTCAAGTTGCACCAATACGAACAGGTTAGAAAAGGAAAGAGAAAATGCGTCAAGCTAAGACACATATAGTAAAAGGCGTGATTTAAACAACGTCACGAGGGTCACAATTGGTTGAAAATAGAATGCAAATATCAGAGGTAGAAACAACAATTTCGGTACAAAATTAATTAGTTTTTCTCGGACAGGTTTGCGTGCTGTGGAAATTTTCTGAGATTTAAATGGGGCGAGTGAAAATTCGTAAAAATCGACGTGCGAGCGGCAGACTGGGCACATGGCATGAGAAATTCTTTAGAATTACCCGTTTTAGAGACTCGACCGACAGACAGGCTTTTTGCTATATATACCGAGATGAATATAAACGAAGCCTCTTAGACTTTTGACGATTCGATGCGTTAAAAGCTCGTACATACGCGACTTGATTGAAGATATTAAACCGTGCATTTTAGTTTGATTAAATAATTTAAAGTTTGCTAGTATAATTTAGTGATTCAACATAGCTTGTTATTTACGTGCTAAACATGAATGTACTTCAGTGCACTTAGATACAAGGTAATAAAATTTAGTTTCACTGTACCAATTAGCAAAATTTACAACGACGAATGTATACACAAAAGTAGGCAGTTTTGGTGTATATTGGTGACAGAAGCTCAAGCATGAATTTCTTTGCTATTTTGGGGTGTTAATAATTAAATGGTTCAAATACGTGTCTGGATCCATGAAACAAGGGTCAGATAAACACAGATGAGTTCCGGAAAAGGCCCAGAAACGACTTTGAATGGATGGTGATGGAGAAAATTTAAAAGCGTAGAGAATCAGAAGCCGTAAATATAGTCCTGTTGAATGGTGTGATTAACAAAAAACGATACTTTGAAGCTACGAGGACAGTAACCTTCAGGTAAATTATACTATTTTGTTTGACATTTTGTGTGTATTGAATGACTTTATAATTGATTTACTTTAAATGGACATTAGTGAAATTGTTCTAACCATAAAAGTTTAATTTTAAGATGAAATTTGCTTGTTTAAGTAAAAGGGGTATTTTGTTTTGATGTTCGGGAATATGATGAAAATTTGGGTATGTCTTTGAGCTCAATTAGACGAACCTGGTTAATTAACGTAAAGGGTGGTAAATGCTCCTTTATACTCAGACTCCGGTCTGCTTATATTGTTATATTAATTAGTAGGCATCCAACAAGGACTTTAATTCTGGATGCACATTAAAATGATAATAAATTTAATTTTGAAATTTTCCGATATTAAAAATTTATGCTGAAATTTAATTTGAAAATTTAATGTATTCTGAATATTGATGTAAATAGAGTTAACGTTGATGTTTGTGGTAGGAATGTGTTGTTTAATTTTATGAATGAGGAGGTTTATAAAATTAGGTGAGCAGCCGAGGCGAAAAGCGTAGTTCACATGAATGAGGAGGTTTCACAGCATAATTTGGCGACCCAAAAGTGAGGCTCGAATTCCAAATAAAATTTTGTTATTTTATTCCAGGAAACTGGCGATCTGAGAGAGAGTTTTGTGTGGGTATAAATTTAAGAGTATTTTAGAGTGTGTGAGTGATTGGAACGTATGCAGAGAAAGGAGTGGTTAAGGAGTCAAGGAGTGGAAATTGGAAGTGACGATAGTGCATTGTGTGAGAAAATTTCTAAAATGGAAGAAGCTGGAGGCAGTAGAGATCAGTCGAGGACGGAATCAGGGATCAAGGAAACGAGATGATATTGAGAATGTTAGAGAGGATGAGTGAAGAATCCAATAGAAAATTAGAACAGTTAAGCGATGAATCTAATAGAGCTAGGGAAGAAGCGAATAAGAAATTTGACCGAATGAATGAGACATTAACAGGAGTTAGGGAAACCCTAAGTGAGAAAATAGATAAGACGAATAAAGAAGTTTCAGAATTTAAAATAGTCTTACCGTGAAAATGGGGAAGTTGAAAATAGGGTTGATAAAAATGAGCGTGACATTACAGGTCTTCGACAGGAAATGGGACATTTAAGGTCCGAAGTACGCATTTTCTGTAAAGAAGAAATAAACGTAAAATGACTGAAGTAACGGACTCATGTAGGGATCAGTTAGGCAGGGTAGAACGCGAAGTTAGTAGTATTAAATACAACATATCAAATTTAACGGGGGAAGGTCCCAGATTTTATACAGGTGGAGTATCATTGGACCAACACATGAAGTTTTATGGTGATAACAGGGTAAATCCACAAATTTTTATTAATAGTGTAAGAAATCTAGTGGGAAATTTATTTGACGAACAGACTAAACTAAATACGATAAAGGCTTTATTAAAGGACAACGCGGAAGCATGGTACAATTTAGTAGGACAGGACATAGACACGTATCAGGACTTTGAAGACAAATTTTTACAACATTACTGGAGTGATCACAAACAGGATCAGATTAGGGACGACTTGATTACAGGAAAATTTAAGGAGAGTTTGCAGGTTCTAGGGAGCAATATGCCATCCGCAAGTACAGTGTGGCCAAACAACTGAATCCACCATTGACGGACAGACAGATTATCAAGTACCTATCACGACATTTTGAACAGGAAATTAGACAACACGTGGCCTTACAAAACATCACAGAACGGGAGACATTTTTAGAGTATTTGCAGAGATATGACGATGTATGTGTGGACGGACAAGAGAATACGAGAACGAAATGTTAACACAGTTAGGTTTGACAACAGGACACCGAATTATCCGAGACGGCCTGACTACAACAGAAATTTTCGACCGAATTGGGAACGACGAGGACAGGAATACAGAAGTAATAGTGCGACTAGGGGACCGACGCCAAGACCTAGTTACACGCGACAGAACAGTTTACCGGAAGTAAACAGGACTGTGACCAGCACGCCGAATAGAGACAGGGACACGGATATTGACACGAGGAGGACGTACGCACAGGTTGTAGAAGGACAACCAGGACCAAGCACGGAAAACAGGATGAGACAGGATTTTTAGAACGTGACAGACCACTAGATTTCTGTGTAAATGTATACGAACATCCACGTGAATTTTTCAAAATTGAGGAGGAAGTAGAGCCAGAAACTGTAGAAAATTATGTTTGCCAATTATTAATTTAGAAATTTTGAAAATAATGTAGAAGTATTAATTGATACAGGGGCAGAGGCGAGTTTAATATCGGAGGAATTCGTCAGCAAAATTAGGGATAAGGTTTGTGATAGAATTATGCCTATAAAACGTAGCCATTTAGTAGCTCCAAATAAAAGAAGTTTGCTGTAGTAAATAGTGTTGTGGTGCTTAGGATAGATATAGGAGATTTAAGCTGTGAACAGGAGTTTGTAATTGTACCTGGACTGAAGTTTCAGAGCATTTTAGGTGTTGACTGTATGATGAAGTTAGGGGTTTTGATAGATATGGAAAGGAAGGTAATAAGGATTAAGGATAGGGTAGTGCCATGGAAGGGCAGTTATGAAGTCACAGAGGATGACACGGGGTTTAGTATTAATGTAGTAGAGGTAGAGGATGATGAAGTTAAACAGATCAACACAATAAGATGTCCAGAGGAGAGGATAGTAGAGGTTCAAGCTTTAATACAAAAACATGCAGAAGTAGTGGGGTAGAAGCAGCATATCGGAGCAGGTGAAGGCAGAATTATTTTGACGAGGTTAATTGGCAAGTTTGTTTTAATAAAGTAGATTTAAGGAATTCATTCTGGCGGATTCCATTACACAAAATTCTAGAAGGTACATAGGATTTTCCATAGAGGAAAAATCGATAATTGTAAAGTAGTATCGTTTGGTTTGTCGGCAGAAAGAAAAAATAGTAAATGAGAAACAGACAAGTGTAGGAATTAAAGAAGAAGCAATATTTAAGAGTCAGGATAATAGGGATGATAAGTTTATTGTATGTGAGATAATAGGGATGATAAGTATAGATATAGAAGGGGGAGAAATAGGGATGAAAAGTATTAGGATGGTAAGAAGAAAGACTTGGAGGGTCAAGAAGAGAGTTAGATTTAAATAGGATAGGGATAGAATAGGTGTAGATAGAAGAGTAGAAGTAAGTGTTTAGGAAAATAAAGCTAAGTATAGGATAAATATGGGAGATAATTAGAAATAGGTTTAGGATGAGAATAAAGAGTAAATGTAGGAAGAAAATAAGATAGGTTAAGTATAGATATTTCATATAAGATTAGTGGAGAGTTAGGAATAGAGTAAGAGTAGGATAGGTATATAGGATTAGGTAGGGGGAAGTGAAGTATAGTGAAGATTAGTTAAAAGTTAGGAATAGGATAGGTAGATAGGATGTATATAGGATTAGATGGATAAGTAGGATGAAGTTAGGGATAATTTCAGTTTATAAAATTAAGTGAGAGTTAGGAATAGGATAGGGATATAGGATAGGTGTAAATATTTTTTTGATTGGAAACAAAGTAGGTAAGTTAGATAGATAAGGGTAGAGAGATAGACAATTTTTTTGTAATTTTTTGTCTAAATGTTTTATATTTGAAGTCAAATAAGTGGGATTATTTGTATTCAAATAGGGGGAAAATACTCATATTTAGACCAGGGTAGAAAATTAAATAATCACATCAAATAATTTTAATCACCGTGTATAAGGAATTTCATTAAATAATACGCTTTATTAAAACCATAAAACATAAATAAACTCGGTTGTTTCAGTAAAAATAAGAAATTTAAATTATTTATAAGACGCTTTATATCAAAAGAAGCAGTATTGAAAAGCTCTGCGTGTAATGTAATTATTCCTAAACAAAGAGAAATTACGTGCAAAATTTATCTTAATTAACTCTATTTAAGTAACCGGTAGTAAAACAAAGTGTACATATAATAATTAATATTTAAGTTGTATTCGCTAAAAATGAAAAGGATAGAAATCAATTTTAATTGGAGTTAATTAAACCGTTAATAACATATAATACCTATAGAAACTTGTAAAAACCCAAGATTAAAATACCACGGAATAAAGCTCTGAGAATTAATATTATTTTGAACACCTGCGTAG
The DNA here is from genome assembly GCA_036346225.1 of Platerodrilus igneus. Taxonomy (NCBI): domain Eukaryota; kingdom Metazoa; phylum Arthropoda; class Insecta; order Coleoptera; family Lycidae; genus Platerodrilus; species Platerodrilus igneus. The sequence goes on from JARFIW010001144.1 coordinate 28,077, forward strand.
TTTAAATATCACATTCGGCGAAAAGTTTGCAGATAATTAATGGTTCAAAGAATCTTGGGAAAACGTCGCATAATAGTTACAAAGAATCTTGGAGAAACCGGGGCTTAGTATTCACGAGAATGTGCGATACGGGTTTATTAAACCCAGATAACAGTCCGCGTGGACTGAAATAATCGATAATGAAGAGTGTCAAGTTGCACCAATACGAACAGGTTAGAAAAGGAAAGAGAAAATGCGTCAAGCTAAGACACATATAGTAAAAGGCGTGATTTAAACAACGTCACGAGGGTCACAATTGGTTGAAAATAGAATGCAAATATCAGAGGTAGAAACAACAATTTCGGTACAAAATTAATTAGTTTTTCTCGGACAGGTTTGCGTGCTGTGGAAATTTTCTGAGATTTAAATGGGGCGAGTGAAAATTCGTAAAATCGACGTGCGAGCGGCAGACTGGGCACATGGCATGAGAAATTCTTTAGAATTACCCGTTTTAGAGACTCGACCGACAGACAGGCTTTTTGCTATATATACCGAGATGAATATAAACGAAGCCTCTTAGACTTTTGACGATTCGATGCGTTAAAAGCTCGTACATACGCGACTTGATTGAAGATATTAAACCGTGCATTTTAGTTTGATTAAATAATTTAAAGTTTGCTAGTATAATTTAGTGATTCAACATAGCTTGTTATTTACGTGCTAAACATGAATGTACTTCAGTGCACTTAGATACAAGGTAATAAAATTTAGTTTCACTGTACCAATTAGCAAAATTTACAACGACGAATGTATACACAAAAGTAGGCAGTTTTGGTGTATATTGGTGACAGAAGCTCAGAAGCATGAATTTCTTTGCTATTTTGGGGTGTTAATAATTAAATGGTTCAAATACGTGTCTGGATCCATGAAACAAGGGTCAGATAAACACAGATGAGTTCCGGAAAGGCCCAGAAACGACTTTGAATGGATGGTGATGGAGAAAATTTAAAAGCGTAGAGAATCAGAAGCCGTAAATATAGTCCTGTTGAATGGTGTGATTAACAAAAGAAACGATACTTTGAAGCTACGAGGACAGTAACCTTCAGGTAAATTATACTATTTTGTTTGACATTTTGTGTGTATTGAATGACTTTATAATTGATTTACTTTAAATGGACATTAGTGAAATTGTTCTAACCATAAAAGTTTAATTTTAAGATGAAATTTGCTTGTTTAAGTAAAAGGGTATTTTGTTTTGATGTTCGGGAATATGATGAAAATTTGGGTATGTCTTTGAGCTCAATTAGACGAACCTGGTTAATTAACGTAAAGGGGTGGTAGATGCTCCCTTTATACTCAGACTCCGGTCTGCTTATATTGTTATATTAATTAGTAGGCATCCAACAAGGACTTTAATTCTGGATGCACATTAAAATGATAATAAATTTAATTCTGAAATTTTCCGATATTAAAAATTTATGCTGAAATTTAATTTGAAAATTTAATGTATTCTGAATATTGATGTAAATAGAGTTAACGTTGATGTTTGTGGTAGGAATGTGTTGTTTAATTTTTATGAATGAGGAGGTTTATAAAATTAGGTGAGCAGCCGAGGCGAAAAGCGTAGTTCACATGAATGAGGAGGTTTCACAGCATAATTTGGCGACCCAAAAGTGAGGCTCGAATTCCAAATAAAATTTTGTTATTTTATTCCAGGAAACTGGCGATCTGAGAGAGAGTTTTGTGTGGGTATAAATTTAAGAGTATTTTAGAGTGTGTGTGAGTGATTGGAACGTATGCAGAGAAAGGAGTGGTTAAGGAGTCAAGGAGTGGAAATTGGAAATGACGATAGTGCATTGTGTGAGAAAATTTCTAAAATGGAAGAAGCTGGAGGCAGTAGAGATCAGTCGAGGACGGAATCAGGGGATCAAGGAAACGAGATGATATTGAGAATGTTAGAGAGGATGAGTGAAGAATCCAATAGAAAATTAGAACAGTTAAGCGATGAATCTAATAGAGCTAGGGAAGAAGCGAATAAGAAATTTGACCGAATGAATGAGACATTAACAGGAGTTAGGAAACCCTAAGTGAGAAAATAGATAAGACGAATAAAGAAGTTTCAGAATTTAAAAATAGTCTTACCGTGAAAATGGGGGAAGTTGAAAATAGGGTTGATAAAAATGAGCGTGACATTACAGGTCTTCGACAGGAAATGGGACATTTAAGGTCCGAAGTACGCATTTTCTGTAAAGAAGAAATAAACGTAAAAATGACTGAAGTAACGGACTCATGTAGGGATCAGTTAGGCAGGGTAGAACGCGAAGTTAGTAGTATTAAATACAACATATCAAATTTAACGGGGGAAGGTCCCAGATTTTATACAGGTGGAGTATCATTGGACCAACACATGAAGTTTTATGGTGATAACAGGGTAAATCCACAAATTTTTATTAATAGTGTAAGAAATCTAGTGGGAAATTTATTTGACGAACAGACTAAACTAAATACGATAAAGGCTTTATTAAAGGACAACGCGGAAGCATGGTACAATTTAGTAGGACAGGACATAGACACGTATCAGGACTTTGAAGACAAATTTTACAACATTACTGGAGTGATCACAAACAGGATCAGATTAGGGACGACTTGATTACAGGAAAATTTAAGGGAGAGTTTGCAGGTTCTAGGAGCAATATGCCATCCGCAAGTACAGTGTGGCCAAACAACTGAATCCACCATTGACGGACAGACAGATTATCAAGTACCTATCACGACATTTTGAACAGGAAATTAGACAACACGTGGCCTTACAAAACATCACAGAACGGGAGACATTTTAGAGTATTTGCAGAGATATGACGATGTATGTGTAGGACGGACAAGAGAGATACGAGAACGAAATGTTAACACAGTTAGGTTTGACAACAGGACACCGAATTATCCGAGACGGCCTGACTACAACAGAAATTTTCGACCGAATTGGGAACGACGAGGACAGGAATACAGAAGTAATAGTGCGACTAGGGGACCGACGCCAAGACCTAGTTACACGCGACAGAACAGTTTACCGGAAGTAAACAGGACTGTGACCAGCACGCCGAATAGAGACAGGGACACGGATATTGACACGAGGAGGACGTACGCACAGGTTGTAGAAGGACAACCAGGACCAAGCACGGAAAACAGGATGAGACAGGATTTTTAGAACGTGACAGACCACTAGATTTCTGTGTAAATGTATACGAACATCCACGTGAATTTTTCAAAATTGAGGAGGAAGTAGAGCCAGAAACTGTAGAAAAATTATGTTTGCCAATTATTAATTTAGAAATTTTTGAAAATAATGTAGAAGTATTAATTGATACAGGGGCAGAGGCGAGTTTAATATCGGAGGAATTCGTCAGCAAAATTAGGGATAAGGTTTGTGATAGAATTATGCCTATAAAACGTAGCCATTTAGTAGCTCCAAATAAAAGAAGTTTGCTGTAGTAAATAGTGTTGTGGTGCTTAGGATAGATATAGGAGATTTAAGCTGTGAACAGGAGTTTGTAATTGTACCTGGACTGAAGTTTCAGAGCATTTTAGGTGTTGACTGTATGATGAAGTTAGGGGTTTTGATAGATATGGAAAGGAAGGTAATAAGGATTAAGGATAGGGTAGTGCCATGGAAGGGCAGTTATGAAGTCACAGAGGATGACACGGGGTTTAGTATTAATGTAGTAGAGGTAGAGGATGATGAAGTTAAACAGATCAACACAATAAGATGTCCAGAGGAGAGGATAGTAGAGGTTCAAGCTTTAATACAAAAACATGCAGAAGTAGTGGGGGTAGAAGCAGCATATCGGGAGCAGGTGAAGGCAGAATTATTTTTGACGAGGTTAATTGGCAAGTTTGTTTTTAATAAAGTAGATTTAAGGAATTCATTCTGGCGGATTCCATTACACAAAAATTCTAGAAGGTACATAGGATTTTCCATAGAGGGAAAAATCGATAATTGTAAAGTAGTATCGTTTGGTTTGTCGGCAGAAAGAAAAAAAATAGTAAATGAGAAACAGACAAGTGTAGGGATTAAAGAAGAAGCAATATTTAAGAGTCAGGATAATAGGGATGATAAGTTTATTGTATGTGAGATAATAGGGATGATAAGTATAGATATAGAAGGGGGAGAAATAGGGATGAAAAGTATTAGGATGGTAAGAAGAAAGACTTGGAGGGTCAAGAAGAGAGTTAGATTTAAATAGGATAGGGATAGAATAGGTGTAGATAGAAGAGTAGAAGTAAGTGTTTAGGAAAATAAAGCTAAGTATAGGATAAATATGGGAGATAATTAGAAATAGGTTTAGGATGAGAATAAAGAGTAAATGTAGGAAGAAAATAAGATAGGTTAAGTATAGATATTTCATATAAGATTAGTGGAGAGTTAGGAATAGAGTAAGAGTAGGATAGGTATATAGGATTAGGTAGGGGGAAGTGAAGTATAGTGAAGATTAGTTAAAAGTTAGGAATAGGATAGGTAGATAGGATGTATATAGGATTAGATGGATAAGTAGGATGAAGTTAGGGATAATTTCAGTTTATAAAATTAAGTGAGAGTTAGGAATAGGATAGGGATATAGGATAGGTGTAAATATTTTTTTGATTGGAAACAAAGTAGGTAAGTTAGATAGATAAGGGTGAGAGAGATAGGCAATTTTTTGTAATTTTTTTGTCTAAATGTTTTATATTTGAAGTCAAATAAGTGGGATTATTTGTATTCAAATAGGGGGAAAATACTCATATTTAGACCAGGGTAGAAAATTAAATAATCACATCAAATAATTTTAATCACCGTGTATAAGGAATTTCATTAAATAATACGCTTTATTAAAACCATAAAACATAAATAAACTCGGTTGTTTCAGTAAAAATAAGAAATTTAAATTATTTATAAGACGCTTTATATCAAAAGAAGCAGTATTGAAAAGCTCTGCGTGTAATGTAATTATTCTAAACAAAGAGAAATTACGTGCAAAATTTATCTTAATTAACTCTATTTAAGTAACCGGTAGTAAAACAAAGTGTACATATAATAATTAATATTTAAGTTGTATTCGCTAAAATGAAAAGGATAGAAATCAATTTTAATTGGAGTTAATTAAACCGTTAATAACATATAATACCTATAGAAACTTGTAAAAACTCAAGATTAAAATACCACGGAATAAAGCTCTGAGAATTAATATTATTTTGAACACCTGCGTAGTTTAAATATCACATTCGGCGAAAAGTTTGCAGATAATTAATGGTTCAAAGAATCTTGGGAAAACGTCGCATAATAGTTACAAAGAATCTTGGAGAAACCGGGGCTTAGTATTCACGAGAATGTGCGATACGGGTTTATTAAACCCAGATAACAGTCCGCGTGGACTGAAATAATCGATAATGAAGAGTGTCAAGTTGCACCAATACGAACAGGTTAGAAAAGGAAAGAGAAAATGCGTCAAGCTAAGACACATATAGTAAAAGGCGTGATTTAAACAACGTCACGAGGGTCACAATTGGTTGAAAATAGAATGCAAATATCAGAGGTAGAAACAACAATTTCGGTACAAAATTAATTAGTTTTTCTCGGACAGGTTTGCGTGCTGTGGAAATTTTCTGAGATTTAAATGGGGCGAGTGAAAATTCGTAAAATCGACGTGCGAGCGGCAGACTGGGCACATGGCATGAGAAATTCTTTAGAATTACCCGTTTTAGAGACTCGACCGACAGACAGGCTTTTTGCTATATATACCGAGATGAATATAAACGAAGCCTCTTAGACTTTTGACGATTCGATGCGTTAAAAGCTCGTACATACGCGACTTGATTGAAGATATTAAACCGTGCATTTTAGTTTGATTAAATAATTTCAAGTTTGCTAGTATAATTTAGTGATTCAACATAGCTTGTTATTTACGTGCTAAACATGAATGTACTTCAGTGCACTTAGATACAAGGTAATAAAATTTAGTTTCACTGTACCAATTAGCAAAATTTACAACGACGAATGTATACACAAAAGTAGGCAGTTTTGGTGTATATTGGTGACAGAAGCTCAAACATGAATTTCTTTGCTATTTTGGGGTGTTAATAATTAAATGGTTCAAATACGTGTCTGGATCCATAAAACAAGGGTCAGATAAACACAGATGAGTTCCGGAAAGGCCCAGAAACGACTTTGAATGGATGGTGATGGAGAAAATTTAAAAGCGTAGAGAATCCGAAGCCGTAAATATAGTCCTGTTGAATGGTGTGATTAACAAAGAAACGATACTTTGAAGCTACGAGGACAGTAACCTTCAGGTAAATTATACTATTTTGTTTGACATTTTTGTGTGTATTGAATGACTTTATAATTGATTTACTTTAAATGGACATTAGTGAAATTGTTCTAACCATAAAGTTTAATTTTAAGATGAAATTTGCTTGTTTAAGTAAAAGGGTATTTTGTTTTGATGTTCGGGAATATGATGAAAATTTGGGTATGTCTTTGAGCTCAATTAGACGAACCTGGTTAATTAACGTAAAGGGTGGTAGATGCTCCTTTATACTCAGACTCGGTCTGCTTATATTGTTATATTAATTAGTAGGCATCCAACAAGGACTTTAATTCTGGATGCACATTAAAATGATAATAAATTTAATTTTGAAATTTTCCGATATTAAAAATTTATGCTGAAATTTAATTTGAAAATTTAATGTATTCTGAATATTGATGTAAATAGAGTTAACGTTGATGTTTGTGGTAGGAATGTGTTGTTTAATGTTTATGAATGAGGAGGTTTATAAAATTAGGTGAGCAGCCGAGGCGAAAAGCGTAGTTCACATGAATGAGGAGGTTTCACAGCAATATATATATATATATATATATATATATATATATATATATAAATGAAAACTAATTGCTTATAGCAAATTTAATAAATAAAACAGTATATACGATGTATAAATAAACACTAACTTCACGAAAGTCGAAAGAAATATTTTAATTATACATAGCAAGCTAGTACTTTGCATAGCCATAAATGAAAGAATTTGTTTGTTTCATAAAGGGAATAAACATTCATCAACTAATTTCGATCTCACTGGATCTCATCAGGATGAAGTGGTGTATAACCCTTCATCCTGTTGAGATCCAGTGAGATCGAAACTAGTTGATGAATGTTTATCCCTTTATGAAACAAACAAATTTTCTTTATGGCTATGCAAAGTACTAGCTTGCTTTGTATAATTAAAAACTTTCTTTCGATTTTTCGTAAAGTTAGTGTTTATTTATACATCGTATATACTGTTATATATATATATATATATATATATATATATATTGTTGTGTTTCCTTGTATTAGAATCGAGCCTCACGAATTGGGCGCCAAGAAATGCTGTGAAACCTCCAAAATCCGGGAACTACGGTTTTCGAATCGTGGCGCACAGATTGGGCGTCAAGAATGCGGTGAAATGTACAAAAAGCTATTAACTTAACTGTTCCGTTGACTTTCTTCTGTTAATCGCCTCTTTACTCTTTTCCGCCTCGGCTGCTCACCTAGTTAAAACTTTCATCCTCATTCATAAAAAAAAACACATTCCTACCACAAACATCAACGTTAACTCTATTTACATCAATATTCACAATACATTAAAATTTCAAAATTAAAATTCAGCATAAATTTCAGTATCAGAAAATTTCAAGATTAAATTTGTTATCATTTTAATGTGCATCCAGAATTAAAGTCCTTGTAGGATGCCTACTAATTAATATAACAATATATGCAGACCTGAGTCTGAGTACAAAGGAGCATCTACCACCCTTTACGTTAATTAACCAGGTTCGTCTAATTGAGCTCAAAGACATACCCAAATTTTCATCATAATCCAGAACATAAATACTAAATACCCTTTCTACTTAAACAAGAAAATTTCACCTTAAAATTAAAAATTTGCTGTTAGTACAATTTCACTACTTGCCATTTTAAGTAAATCAATTATAAAGTTATTCAACACACACCAACACATCAAAAATCGAACAACAAAGCATAAGTTACCTGAAGGTTACTGCACTAGTGGCTTCAAAGTACATCGTCCTTGCTAATTTCACCATTCCAACTGGGTTATATTTAGGTCCTCGGATTACTGGTCGCTTTTAAACATTTTCTACACCACCATTCATCTAAAGTTGTTTCAGTGCTTTTCCGGAACTCATTTGTGTATATCTGAAGCTTGTTTTGTGGATCCAGACACGTTTACGAATCATTTACTTATTACCACCCCCGAAAAATAGCAAAGAAATTCATACTTCTTTCAAAAATATACGCCAAAACTGCCTACTTTTGTGTATTCATTTGTCGTTGCAAATTTGACTAATTGGTACAGTGATACTAAACTTTATTACCTTGTATCTTCTTTTCTAAGTGCACTAAATTACATTCATTGTAGCACGTAAAGAACAAAAAGTTTTAAATCACCAAAATATACGAGCAAACTGTTTAAATTATTCTATCAAACTCGGAAAACTAAAAAGCACTGTTTAACGCATTGAATCAATTCGAAAATCTAAGAGAGCTTTTAAAGCGTCTAATAGTCAAAATCTAAGAGAGCGAAACACATATTAACACCGGTATTTATAGCGGTTAGCCCGTCTGTCGGTCTTGTCCCCAAAACGGACAATTTTTCAGAATTTCGCATGCTAGGTTCCCATTCCGCAGCCCGGCATGCGATTTTTAAGAAATTTGCACTCGCACCAGTTTAATCTCAGAAATTTCGACACGGCTCGCAACGTCTGGATATAATTAATTAATTTTATACAGAAATGTTATTTTTACCTCTCAATTTTGCCTTTATTTTCAACCAATCGCAACCCAGTGACGTTGCTCCACTCACGCCTTTTACTATATGTGTCTCTGTCTTGCGCATATTATCTGTCTCTATCTACCCTGTTCTTATTGGTGCAAATTGATATTCTTTATTATCGATTATTTCAGTCCATGTGGACTGTGAAATAACCCACCTTTAGCATTTCCTGTAACTATTAAGCTACGGTTTCTTCAAGATTCTCTGTAACCATTTGTTATCTGCCAAATTTACGCAGAATGAACCTTTTAAAAATACGCAGGTGTTCAAACATAATACTTCTAAATAACACTTTTACGATTTGCATTTTATTGGGTTTTACAAGTTTTATAGATATTATATGTTACTAATGGTTCAATTAACTCCAATTAAAATAATACCCTTTAATTTTTAGTGACTCCTAATCAAATGTTAATTATTATCTGTACATTTTGTTTAATACCGGTTACTTAAAATTGAGTTAATTAATATAAATTTTGCACGTAATTTCTATTTGTTCCTTTACTAGGAATAATTAAATTACACGTAGAGCTTTTTAATACTGCTTCCTTTTTTTTTTATAGCAAGCGTCTTGTACATAATTTTACTTCCTTATTTTTAATGAAACGAATAAATTTTTATGCTTCACGGTTTTTTAATAACGCGTACCTTTTCCCAAAGCTTCTACACGGTGATTAAAATTATTTGATGTGATTATTTAATTTTCTACCCTGGTCTAAATATGAGTATTTTCCCTCTATTTGAATACAAATAATCCCACTTATTCGAATTCAAATATAAAACATTGGAATCGCAAACAAAATTTACAAAAAAAATGCCTATCTCTCTCTACCCTTATCTATCTAACTTACCTACCTTATCCAATCAAAATAATTATTTACCCCTGTCCTATATCCCTATCCTATTTCTAACTTTTAACTATACTCACTTCCCCTACCTAATCCTATATACCTATCCTACTCTTACTCTATTCCTAACTCTCCACTAATCTTATATGAAATATCTATACTTAACCTATCTTATTTTCTTCCTACATTTACTCTTTATTCTCATCCTAAACCTATTTCTAATTATCTCCCATATTTATCCTATACCTAGCTTTATTTTCTATAACTATACTAAAATTCACCTATCTCTATTCTTTGTTCATCAAGTTCTTTAAATCTAACTCTCTTCTTGACCCTCCAAGTCTTTCTTCTCACCATCCTAATACTCTTCATCCCTATTTCTCCCCCTTCTATATCTATACTTATCATCCCTATTATCTCACATAAAATAAACTTATCATCCCTATTATCCCGACTCTTAAATACTGCTTCTTCTTCATGCCCTATACTTGTCTGTTTCTCATTTATTATTGTTTCCCTTTCTGCCGACAAACCAAACGATACTACTTTAAAATTATCGATTTTTCCCTCTACGGAAACTCCTATGTACCTTCTAGAATTCTTGTGTAATGGAATCAGCCAGAATGAATTCCTTAAATCTACTTTATTAAAAACAAACTTGCCATTTAACCTCGTCAAAAGTGTGTCCATGGATGGTGGACAATGGAATTGCGGTTTGGTCCGTTGATTAATTTTTCGTGCATCTTTAATTAATTCTGCCTTCACTTGCTCCCGATATGCTGCTGTTGCATCTACCCCCACTAATTCTGCATGTTTTTGTACTAAAACTTGAACCTCTACTATCCTATCCTCTGGACATCTTATTGTGTTGATCTGTTTAACTTCATCATCCTCTACCTCTACTACATTAATACTCAACCCCGTGTCATCCTCTGTGACTTCATAACTGCCCTTCCATGGCACTACCCTATCCTTAATCCTTACTACCTTCCTTTCCATATCTATCAAAACCCCTAACTTCATCATACAGTCAACACCTAAAATGCTCTGAAACTTCAGTCCAGGTACAATTACAAACTCCTGTTCACAGCTTAAACCTCCTATATCTATCCTAAGCACCACAACACTATTTACTACAGCAAACTTCTTTTATTTGAGCTACTAAATGGCTACGCTTTATAGGCATAATTCTATCACAAACCTTATCCCTAATTTTGCTGACGAATTCCTCCGATATTAAACTCGCCTCTGCCCCTGTATCAAGTAATACTTCTACATTATTCTCAAAAATTTCTATATTAATAATTGGCAAACATAATTTTTCCTCAGTTTCTGGCTCTACTTCCTCCTCAATTTTGAAAAATTCACGTGGATGTTCATATACATTTACACTGAAATCTAGTGGTCTGTCGCGTTCTAAAAATCCTGTCCAGGTCTGTTTTCCCTACTTGGTCCTGGTCTAGCCGTCACCTCAGCGTATGTCCTAGGCGTTTCCACTCGTTCCGTGTCTGTATTAGCAGTCCCCCTCATGTCCGGTGAACTATTCCTTCTGGTAGGTCCCGGTCTCGGTGCAGGTCCCCTTCCTAAACTATTACTTCTAAAGTATGGTCGTCGCTGTTCCCAATTCTGTCGCTGGTATCCGTAACTATTCTCCCGTCTAGCGTAGTTGTCCCGTCTATTGTCAAACCTAACTGTGTTGATCTGTCTTTCCCTATTATCCCGAGGTCGTCCACTACTTACGTCGTCATACCTCTGCAGGTATTCTAAAAACATTTCTCTGTCCACTATGTTCTGTAGTGCTACGTGTTGTCTTACTTCTACCTCAAAGTGTCGTGATAAATACTTGATAATTTGTCGGTCCGTCAGTGGTGGGTTCAGTTGCTTTGCTATGCTATACTTGCGTATAGCATATTGCTCCTACTTCCTGAAAATTCTCCTTAAATTTCCTGTGATTAAGTCGTCTCGTACCTGGTCTTGTCTGTGGTCACTCCAGTAGTGCTTTAAAAATCTGTCTTCAAAGTCCGTGTAGGTGTCTATGTCCTGTCCTACTAAATTGTACCATGCTTCCGCGTTGTCTTTCAATAAAGCCTTTATCCTATTTAGTTTAGTCTGTTCGTCAAATAAATTTCCCACTAGATTTCTTACACTATTAATAAAAATTTGTGGATTTACCCTGTTATCGCCATAAAACTTCATGTGTTGGTCCAATGATACGCCACCTGTATAAAATCTGGGACCATCCCCCGTTAAACTTGACATGTTGTATTTGATACTACTAACTTCGCGTTCTACCCTGCCTAACTGATCCCTACATGAGTCCGTCACTTCAGTCATTTTTACATTTATTTCTTCTTCACAAAAAATGCGTACTTCGGACCTTAAATGTCCCATTTCCTGTCGAAGACCTGTAATATCACGCTCATTTTTTTCAACTCTATTTTTTACTTCCCCCAGTTTCACGGTAAGACTATCTTTAAATTCTGTAAATTCTTTAGTATTTTGTTCAATTTTCCAGCTTATCTGCTCTAATTTTCGGTTGGACTCCTCCCTAGCTCTATTAGATTTATCATTCATTCTCTCTAGCATTCTCAATATCATCTCGTTTCCTTGATCCCCTGATTCCGTCCTCGACTGATCTCTACTGCCTCCAGCTTCTTCCATTTTCGAATTTTTCCCACACAATGCACTATCGTCACTTCCAATTTGCACTCCTTGACTCCTTAACCACTCCTTTCTCTGCATACGTTCTAATCCCTCTCACACACACTCTGAAATACTCCTAAATTTATACACACACAGAAACTCTCTCTCTCAGATCGCCAGTTTCCTGGAATAAAATCACAAAAATTTTATTTGGAACTCGAGCCCCACGTTGGGCGCCATGTACGTTGTGTTTCCTATTAACTTAACTGTTCCGTTGACTTTCTTCTGTTAATCGCCTCTTTACTCTTTTCCGCCTAGGCTGCTCACCTAGTTAAAACTTTCATCCTCATTCATAAAAAAAAACAAACACATTCCTACCACAAACATCAACGTTAACTCTATTTACATCAATATTCACAATACATTAAAATTTCAAAATTAAAATTCAGCATAAATTTCAGTATCAAAAAATTTCAAGATTAAATTTGTTATCATTTTAATGTGCATCCAGAATTAAAGTTCTTGTAGGATGCCTACTAATTAATATAACAATATATGCAGACCTGAGTCTGAGTACAAAGGGAGCATCTACCACCCCTTTACGTTAATTAACCAGGTTCGTCTAATTGAGCTCAAAGACATACCCAAATTTTCATCATAATCCAGAACATAAATACTAAATACCCCTTTCTACTTAAACAAGAAAATCTCACCTTAAAATTAAAAATTTGCTGTTAGTACAATTTCACTACTTGCCATTTTAAGTAAATCAATTATAAAGTTATTCAACACACACCAACACATCAAAAATCGAACAACAAAGCATAAGTTACCTGAAGGTTACTGCACTAGTGGCTTCAAAGTACATCGTCCTTGCTAATTTCACCATTCCAACTGGGTTATATTTAGGTCCTCGGATTACTGGTCGCTTTTAAACATTTTCTCTACACCACCATTCATCTAAAGTTGTTTCAGTGCTTTTCCGGAACTCATTTGTGTATATCTGAAGCTTGTTTTGTGGATCCAGACACGTTTACGAATCATTTACTTATTACCACCCCCGAAAAATAGCAAAGAAATTCATACTTCTTTCAAAAATATACGCCAAAACTGCCTACTTTTGTGTATTCATTTGTCGTTGCAAATTTGACTAATTGGTACAGTGATACTAAACTTTATTACCTTGTATCTTCTTTTCTAAGTGCCCTAAATTACATTCATTGTAGCACGTAAAGAACAAACTGTTTTAAATCACCAAAATATACGAGCAAACTGTTTAAATTATTCTATCAAACTCGGAAAACTAAAAAGCACTGTTTAACGCATTGAATCAATTCGAAAATCTAAGAGAGCTTTTAAAGCATCTAATAGTCAAAATCTAAGAGAGCGAAACACATATTAACACCGGTATTTATAGCGGTTAGCCCGTCTGTCGGTCTTGTCCCCAAAACGGACAATTTTTCAGAATTTCGCATGCTAGGTTCCCATTCCGCAGCCCGGCATGCGATTTTTACGAAATTTGCACTCGCACCAGTTTAATCTCAGAAATTTCGACACGGCTCGCAACGTCTGGAAATAATTAATTAATTTTTATACAGAAATGTTATTTTTACCTCTCAATTTTGCCTTTTATTTTCAACCAATCGCAACCCAGTGACGTTGCTCCACTCACGCCTTTTACTATATGTGTCTCTGTCTTGCGCATATTATCTGTCTCTATCTACCCTGTTCTTATTGGTGCAAATTGATATTCTTTATTATCGATTATTTCAGTCCATGTGGACTGTGAAATAACCCACCTTTAGCATTTCCTGTAACTATTAAGCTACGGTTTCTCCAAGATTCTCTGCAACCATTTGTTATCTGCCAAATTTACGCAGAATGAGCCTTTTAAAAATACGCAGGTGTTCAAACATAATACTTCTAAATAACACTTCTACGATTTGCATTTTATTGGGTTTTACAAGTTTTATAGATATTATATGTTACTAATGGTTCAATTAACTCCAATTAAAATAATACCCTTTAATTTTTAGTGACTCCTAATCAAATGTTAATTATTATCTGTACATTTTGTTTAATACCGGTTACTTAAAATTGAGTTAATTAATATAAATTTTGCACGTAATTTCTATTTGTTTCTTTACTAGGAATAATTAAATTACACGTAGAGCTTTTAATACTGCTTCCTTTTTTTATAGCAAGCGTCTTGTACATAATTTAACTCCTTATTTTTAATGAAACGAATGAATTTTTATGCTTCACGGTTTTTTAATAACGCGTACCTTTTCCCAAAGCTTCTACACGGTGATTAAAATTATTTGATGTGATTATTTAATTTTCTACCCTGGTCTAAATATGAGTAATATATATATATATATACATATTTGATGTTTTCACAATTCAAATAATATATTTTAGTTCTGAAAAAAACTGTTATATAAAATATCCAAGAACATAAACCATAAAACTAAAAATAAACAAGAACTAGCAGGACAACAAAATATAAGATGTCAAATGACAAATGCTTGGATTTGCAAAGGAAATTGGCGGCAACACCGTACAGAACTGCCAACCTTTATTGTTTTAAATGACAATATTTATCAAGCGTAATTCTAGGTATTTATTAGCTTACAGTTACCCACGCTTTATTACTACATTTGACATCATCCTAAAGTTATTTTGAATGTACTATATCCATCTTTTTATACACCGTAAATAAATAATTTTATAAAGTTCTTAAACAGTATTTGAGGTTATTGTGTTTGCTAGGTCGGTGGCGTTGGGTTATTCGCATTACACCGTTAGCACCTATCTAACACGGCGCTTCCAACACTGTTGGCTTAAACGAATCCACTTTATGAGATAGAAACGCGTGTCATTGATTCCTTGTTTTCGTTTTACTTACTACAAAATCGGAATATCTTTAAATACTTGTGTCTATTCTAGAATCTGAGAGTAGTCACTCGACTGCATTCTTTCCTAGTCCCGACTATATGCGTTTGAAGATTGGGTCAACTATTTATCTCGGTATTAACTTTGAACTTCTTATTTTTCTATGGTTTGAGGTTGGACAAGTACTATATTAAAATGGTAATTATTCGAAAAATAGTGTAAGACATTCATTTCTTCGTTAATAATCTCTTTTAGGATACTCCAGTACAGTTTACATCATTTAAATTTTCCACTTAAAATAATTCTTACAGTGATTCCTGCACAATGCTTACACCAGTTTGCGCAAGAATGCCTTAAAAGACAAATTCTGATTGCGCTGCTACATACTAATAAATATTTAAATTGGATAAATTACTTGTTTTAATAGTTTAAAACAAAAACTACCCAATCATTTCGGTTGTATTCTATGATCGAGTATAAAATAGTGCTTTTGTTGCGTCCTTGTTGACAAGCTTGTTGTTTTGTTGTCATTTGTCATTTCAGTGTTATTTAAAAATATCGGAAATATGGCACGTTTTTATTAGAGTTTGAAAATGTTAAAAGCCATTATTTATCACACTACATAAACCTTGTAATATTATTAAAATGGCTTCAACGTACAAATTTATTAAGCGAACCATTACTGGTAAATCTTCAAATTTGATCAGATATTTTACCACCTACAGACGATCTAAATTTGCATCAAGTGAATTTGCTAAAAATACACTGCTAACAGCTGGTGGAATGGTTACTGCTGTTTTGACTTATAACAATCTAAAAAGTAATGGAGTTGTATTGGCGTACCAGGGTAAAAATGTAAGTAGACCTTAACTTTTTAAATGCTTATTTTTAAAGGAATCTAATTTTTCAAGTTTAACTATGTTCCTTTTAATAATGCTTGTTTTAATACTTAAAATGTTCCATCTGGTATTAAATTATTTGATATATCAAATCAGATTGAAATACGGCAACGAGTTCAATTGATACAAAGTAAAGGGTGACTAAAGAACCCCTTTTGAAAATATTTTAGAGCAGGTATGCAGAATCAACAAATAGATAGTGTAAATTTAATTTGTAGTCATAGGGAATTTTCGTGTAAAATTATTTATTAGATCATTCTATAGAAAAATCTTAACCAATTATTTTCAATGAATAGTGAGTTTGTTTCTAACTAATACTACATTCTAGTAAGTGGTATCATTTTCAAGAATATTTTGGAAAACACTGGTTTCAACATTTAGTATTTCTACTTTTTTATGTTAGCAGATGTTACTGACTACGTTTATACGTGCATTAACTATCGTGGTTATAAATCTGATCGTTAAGTGCTATGTAAATGACCCAACTATCGAAGTTATTACACCTGGATTACTAACTCTAGTACTGTTGACCTACAGCATTAGACTTATAACTCTTGATGTAATAATCTATGTATATGTCTTTTAGTGACAAATAACATGGTCACAAACGCGAATTTCTTGGGACGTTGGGAAAACACGTTTCTGCTAACAAAAAGCATGGCTTCTTGTTCAGACTGACTGATTGAGAAAAACAGAACCAGAAATAATAACTGTGAAAATAGTAACATTTGTTTAGGAAATTTTTTTAAAGTTAACTACAAGTAAACTTCAGTCAGAATTTGATAATCTAGCTTTATCAGCACGGAATTTAGTACTATTATTGTGTCAATGTTAGCGATAATCGTGTAAAACTGGTCATTGTTCCTACCAGCAGAATATGTATTTTTAAGTTTTTTGTTTATTGCAATTATTATAAGCAATTCAAAATTTATTTAAAATTCAATAGAAAATTAACCTTTTGAAACCAACCTTGCTTGTTTGCTTTGTTGCTTTTTAATGGGTTTTTATATTTATGCTTTATTCAGTTTTTTTTTATATAAAATTAATTAAAATTAATCATCATCATCATCATTAGGTTTTCAGTTCTGAAAGTAGTTAGACGCGTACGTACTTTAATTGTTTTCTATTCTGAGCTAACCTACACATTTCCCTGAAATTCCTAGAGCCTAGATACAACTCGGTTCCTCTTCTATTGTTTTCTAAATATATACCCTATTTCATCGGTCAACAGTGGTATGTAAAGGAGGTTTGGCAACCTGTAGCTACCAATATCCCCAATACTTAGGCATTTACGGAATTAACTTTTTTCCAATAAATCCTTTTGCACAATCAACATTACTTGAGAATATTGCAGAGCCAACACCTGTGGTTGCTTAATATAATCATCAGGTTTAAGTACAATGGACAGCACTTGCAACAAGGTATTTCAAGTATATCTCTTAATGTAATATTTGGAGCACCCTCGAGCGCCAAAAACTTTAAAATGTCATATCTCATTAACAATCTACATTTGGCACAGTCACAAAGCTGAATTAGAGGAGAGAAGAACCGTAAGCAGTTATAAGTGATTTCAAAATCACACTAGTTGCAACGTCGTTTTCTTTGGTTGCAAATTAATTCTATTATACATGTAGTTCTAATCATCCTGCAACTTTAATAATGTTAGAACCAAACAAATTAATTTATCAAATATATTTTAACTAATAATAAAGCAGCAGTATAATTTAGATAATAAATAATAATAGGTATCTCTTGGTATGTATTGTTGTCTTAGTTAAAGTTCATTGATAAGCGTTAACATTGAACTGGAGACCACATTTGTTATTCTTGATAATTCTTAACCGCTTATTTCATATATACAATTTCCTTTCTTTTTTGATATCAACTATTGGCAAGGTAAAGTCGTTGCTGCTTTTTGTTACGCGTTTGCGGATTTAGCACTTCGACTATTATCTTAAATTACTATTGGGGTAGTGTGGTATGTTGGTGAGATTTGTTGCTTCCCATTAGTAAAGATTTCGCGCTGTGCGGATTTATAACCTTGCCAATACTACAGGTAAGTCATGTTTGTTTGCACTTTGCCCGTCCATAATTTCTATATTATTTGAGTGCTCAATTTTGATTATCTACTTTCTTGCGATTAGTAGATTAATTTCTATGTATATCAACCCGTAGGAATCGTATTTCGCTACCTGCGGTACGTTTTATGGTCTAGTTTTTCAACTCAATTAATATGTAATTTATTACCGGGTTTTGTTTTCTTGTTTATGTTTACGATTGGCATTGTTGTTACTGGTGTGCTAAGCTGAATCCCGTTTTACTCGACCATTTCAAAGAAAAACGTTTTCTAAGTTTATCTAGTCTGGAATCCGATTCAAAATATATGTGAATATTAAGAGTTTTATCTATGTATTTTTGTTTGGGTTTATAACTAATTGTAATTAATTAAGTGGTCATTGGTTATATTTTAGAGTACATTAATACTGCTCAAAATTGTTATCGCCGTATTTAACTTAAATAATATTATTAGTATTATTAACCTCCTATTTATAACAGGTTTGTTAACGTCCGCCGATCGCGTCATTGAGTTTCGATTTGTTATCACTCGATAAAAATTGCTTATGCGCCGAGGTGGATCAACTTCGCGTGTTAGGTACCAAATTATTCCTTTCACCGAATTGTTTTGCGTATCTCGTCTTGGTGAGTTTTAAAATTAATTATTTGACGCCTTCGCGCGTGCGTATCCTTATTAAATTTTAATCCATAATTATTTGTACGAGGTCTTGGTGTGTTTGTCTTTAATCTTGGTTTTTTTGTGTTATTCATTGTGTAGTTTCACCAAGCTCTCGCTACAAACATAAACGTTTATATTCATTCTTATTGTATTGCTAGTTTTTTTTTTGGTTCAGGTTAATCTACAATAAATACCATGTTATAATTCTTGTTCTATTAGAAGTGACAGCTCTTGCATTTTGCGCTGGGAAAACTATAGGAGTCCGTTAGGTCCCCGGACTTATCAGTGTCTTTATTTTATTGTTCTCCTGGACCTTGGCGCCCTTTTTGTGCTCTGGGTTTTCTTTCTCCTTTGCAGAGCTTTTGTTCTTCCCAACGTTGTACGAATCCCGACCCTATATTATCCAAGCCGTGGCTTATTTATTTGCCATCAGTTTTTCCCAAAGGAGAATATTAGTTTGGTTTCGATTAGATTTCTAATTTGAACTGTGACATCGTGTAAAATAATACAAATTATTATTTTAAACATTTATCCTTTTATAAAAGAGACGAGATTTCTTAAGCTTCTAACTGTTTTTAGTATTTTTACACAATGATGTTAGTAGTTTTATCATTAGCTTTTGCTTCTAAATAGCAGTGGCGTACCGTGAGATTTTTTAGTGGGGAAGCTCTTCAAGTTGGCACTTATACTATTTAATTCAATTTCTTTTTGAATCTTAAAATTTTAATACTCCTCTTTTTTAACATAAGTATATTCCATTTTCCGCATTTTGAAGGACACCCCGTGTGGGTGTGTGCGTGTGTGTGTATTGAGCACGTGTGTGTATGTGTGACAAGCGTGCATGTGTGATGCGTGTGTGACTATGTGTAACTTAAGAAGCTTGAGCTTTGTGTTTAGAAGCGAAAAAGTAGATATAAGAAAGTATGTGTTGTTTTGGAGGCGTATTACAGCATATTGCTTTATTTCTTTGGATTTGAAATAATTAGTTTTGCTGATTTATGTATTGTTAATGTTAGTATTATTTTGAATTTTCAAATTACCTAGAAAGTTATTCAAAACCTTTGATGCCAATAAACTTCCATTTAGAATTGAACCAACCTTTTTAAAAAATATTCTAAATATAACCACTAAATTATTCTGCAAATTTTGCATTAAAAGTCAGCTGTTAAAATGTGAGGAAGACCACATTGCTTTTTTAGTTTTCCAATTTTAAGAATTGCACTCACATTAACAAAGAAAAATCTTTAAAACCTATTTATTATTCGAAGTAAAACTAAATCATCTTATTTTATAAATATTAAAAAGGCATTTTGGGTTAAAAAAATAATAAACCTAAGGACGTAAAAATTCAAATTAATGTGACTGAATTTTTCAATTTACTTATCAGCTAGTAGAAATATTACTTATATCATCAGTCATTTGTGATGCACAATGCACAATACTTATAAAAAAGTTTAACTACCTGATATTTCTGCACAATTCGTATATATATATATATATATAAACAATTTATGAAGTTAAATTCACTTACGCTCTAAGCACTAAAAAAACTAAGTTTTAATAACTATAAACAATAAAACACATGAATATACACACACTTAAACATTATATACAGTGTCGACGACACACTTTTTTCTTTGGCTCTTATTCAATATTTTATTTATCATCATCATCATCATTATCATTGGATCTTCAGTCCTGAAACTGGTTAGACGCGTACCATCATTGTTTCCTATTCTGAACCAATCCACAGATTTTCCCGAAATTTGCACAGTCTGCATCTATCACTATCTGATCTAGGTCTACATCCACCTCTTTTTTCCTATCTCTGTTTGTCATATATCCCATACTATTCCCCAAAAATGCCTTAGAACATATTCTGCCCTTCTATTTCTCATATTTTTTTCCCAAAGATATCCTTGTTCTCTTACTGTTTCTATAACCTATTTGTTATTACCTTTGTCTGTCCATCCTCAAACATCTGAAGCACGGCATTTCAAAGACCGCTACTGTTCTTCTGTCTGCTTTTCAGACTGCTCGTATTTCGTAGGCATACTGTCTGTGCTGTGCTCCACACATACGCTTTCAACTACTTTTTGTTCTATGTTTGTTGTCTTTCATCATAGGTTGTTAGATGCAGTTCGGTCACCTTCTATTGTTTTACAATTATATACCCTATTTCTCCGACATTCAGTGGTTGTGAAGGGGTGTAAGCAGCCTGTGGCTGCCAAGTTCCCCCAGCACTTGAACATTTACTGATTTAATATTTTTTCCAATATATCTTTTCGCACAGTCAACATTAGTTGCAGATATTTCACAACAAACAACTAGTTGTTTATAATAATCATCAGATTTATCTGCGCTTATTTTTTCGTCATTGGGTTTCCCGTCTCACAACTGGTTGGACATGTACCTGCACTTATTTTTTTTCTAAACTAACCTACATAGTTCCCTGACATTTTCACACAGCAATACAGCTCGGTTCCCCTTATATTGTTTTTTAATATTATGCCCTATTTCACTGAGATTTATTGAAGGGGGTTAAGCAACCTGTGGCTGCCAAGATCCTCCAACACTTAGACATTTGCCGAAATAATAGTTTTCCAGTAAATGCTTTCACGCAATTACCATTATTCGAGAATATTGCCCCTCCAATGCTTGTAGTTGCTTATAATAAATATCATGTTTAAGTGCAGTTACTTTCTTTGTCATTAATTTATCCATCTTGGAACTGGTTGGATACGTACCTCCATTGATTTCTCTTCTGAGCTAGCCTACACATTTCCCTGAAACTCCTACAGCCTACATCTTTCACTATCTGTGTGCAGTAGTCTAACCTAGGTCTACCTCTTCTTTTCTTTTTTCCTATCTCTGCTTCTAGTATATTCCGCACTATTTCTTCATGCCGTAGTATGTGGCCTATCATCCTATCTCTCCTATTTTTTTACCGTTTTCCACATATTTCTTTGTTCCCCTACCATTTTTAGTACCTCTTTGTTCTTAACTTTGTCTGTCCATGATATCTTCATCATACGTCTGTAGCACCACATTTCAAAGGCTTCTACCTTTTTTATGTCTGCTACTCCCACTGTCCAGGCTTCACAGCCATACAGTGCTGTGCTCCACACATATGTTTTGAGCAATCTTTTCCTTGTTTTTATGTTTGTGGTCTTTGAGCACAGTAGTTGCTTTTTCTTGTTAAATGTAGCACGACCTTGTGCTAATCTTTGTTTTATATTTTTTGTGCTTTTCCCATCTTGCGTTATTTGGCTTCCTAGGTAGCAGAAATCCTTAACCTCTTTAAGTTCGAGTTACATATTTGTATTCTTGTTTTTGATTTATTTTTCCCTCCTTTGCATACTAGTACTTTAGTTTTACTTTTGTTAATTTTCATACCGTATCTCTCTGTTAGAACCGTTTCCATTTCATTGAGAGCAGCTTCTAACTCTTCCTTGCTAGATGCTAATACCGCTATATCATCTGCAAATCTAAGCATATCAATTTTTTGTCCCTGCATAGTAATTCCAAATGTCTTCCTGCATTTGACAGTATTCATCGCCTCTTCAATGTACAAGTTAAAAATTAGTGGGGATAGGGAACATCCCTGTCTCACCCCTTTCCTGATGTTTACTTCTCTACGTTCCTGCTCTAATTCTATTACTCCTGTTTGCTCTTTGTATAAGCTATGTACTATCCGTCTATCCCTATAACTCATTCCAATCTTTTTGAGTATTTCGAACATTTTTTTCCATTTTACATTGTCAAATGCTTTTTCCAGAGCTACAAACCCTATATACACGCTTTCCCTTTTTTCTATTGTTTTCTCCATTATCACCCTCAGAGCTAAGATAGCCTCCCGTGTTCCCCTGTTTTGCCTAAACCCAAATTGGTCTTCTCCTAGTATTTCTTCAGCCCGTTTTTCCATTTGTTTTTGTACAATTCTAGTTAATACTTTTGATATGTGTGCTGTCAAGCTTATTGTTCGAAAATTTTCACATCTATCTGCGCCTTTCTTTTTTGGTATAGTTACTATGATGTTATGTTTGAAATCTTTCGGTATCTCGCCTGTCTCGTACATATAGCTTACAAGTTGGAAGAGACGTTCTGTTACTGCTTGACCAGCGGCTTTTAGAGTCTCCGCTTGCACCTTATCTGTACCCGGCGCCTTACCATTTTTCAGACCCTTTAATGCTATTTCAAATTCATCTCTAAGTATAGGATATCCCAAGTCATCATTTTCAATGTCTGATTCCTTTTCTAATGCAGTTAGTTCTTTTCCTGCATATAAATTCCCTATATATTCTTGCCATCTACCCACTTTCTCTACATTTTCTATAATGACATTTCCTCCCGCGTCCCTTATATTTTTGCTATACGTTTCTATATCCTTAAAATTGATTCTAATTAGTTTGTATGCTTCATCTGTCTTTCCTACTTCCATCTTAGTTTGTACCTCTTTGCACTTTTCATCAATCCATTGTTCTTTAGCTTTCCTGCATTTTCGAATAATTTCCCATTTTATGGCTTTGTATCTCTGTTTTCCTGTTTCGTCTGATTTATTTTTGTATTTTCGTCTTTCTTCTATTAAATTCAGGATATTCTTTGTTATCCATGGTTTCTTATTTACTTTTTGTGTATACCCCAGAATATCTCTGGCCGCCATGTCGAGGCTGGATTTAATGTTATTCCATTCTGTTTCTACTTCCTTAGTATCAAATATTTTCCCGATATCTTTGAGCAATTCATTTGAGCTTTTTTCGAATCTTTCTTGAATATCTTTCTCTTTTAGTTTCTGTAGGTCCAAGTGCCTTTTTCCGTTTCTTTTTTTCAAATTTTTAAATTTAAGTGCGGCCTTCATAATTACGATGTTGTGGTCAGTGTCTATATCTGCTTCTGGGTAGCTTCTACAGTCTTTTACTTGATTCCTAAACCGTTGTCTAACAAGAATGTAATCTATTTGATATCTTCCTATATCTCCTGGCATCTTCCACGTATATCGTCTTCTAGCATGATGTTGAAATAATATGTTTGTAATGATTAAATTGTTCTTGTCGCAAAATTCTACCAGCCTATTTCCTCTGTTGTTTCTAGTGCCTAAACCAAATAAACCTACTATCGCTCCTTCCCTACCCTCACCTACCACTGCATTAAAATCCCCCGTAATTATTAAATTTTCATGTTCTTTTACGCGTCTTAATATGTCTTCGATATCTTTGTAGATCGCTTCTACCTCTTCGTCACTGTACATAGAGGTGGGCATGTATACTTGTATTATTACTGTGTTTACCGGTTTAGATTCTAATCTAACCATGAGTACTCTTTCGTTCTTTTGTAAGTAATTTTCTACACAGTATCCTATCTTTTTCCGCATAACTATCCCCACACCTAAATTTCCTTCCTCGGCTCCTGTATGAATTACCCTGAAGTCTCCACTCCAAAAATCCCCCGCCTCTGGCCACTGAACCTCACTGATCCCTACTATGTCTAATGATAACCTATTCATTTCGATTTTTAGGTTCTCTAGCTTACCCACTTGCTTCATAGTTCTAACATTCCACGCTCCGACTTGCAAAATGTTCCCGACTCTTATTCTTAACTTTCCGATCGCATCCTCCAAAGTAGTCCCCTCCCGGAGATCCGAATGGGGGACTATTTTAACTCAGGAATCTTTTACCCCAGAGAATGCCATCATTTTATTATAATTTAGGTACGCTGTGTACTTGGGAGGTAATGTGGTGGTTTCCCATTGCCTTCCACATCGCGGTAGTGTGTCTTAGACTGCCATACCGACCCCTATGGTCTCTGCCAATCTAAGTACCAAAAGAGCCGCTGCCCTCTTTTGGGGACCTGTCTTAGTCTGGTTCCTCACTAACGACACTACTATGGTTGGACCTGTAGTTTGGCTCTTTAGCTCATTAGAACACGCAAGCCATTTCACCTGTTCTAGTAATCTAGAACTTGGGCAAGGTGCAGGTCCATTCGAAATGGATTTTATTTATAATGCAATTCTATTCTTCTATTAACCTGTGCAGACCTGTCTATTACATCATCATAAAATCTTGGATTCTGTAGCAAGTTACTAATACATTCCTTTTTATAGACAACACAGCTAAATGGGATAGTTATTCTTCACCAGTTGAATTTCTGATAAAGGTTTTAATGCGCTTTAATGTAGAAAAACTGTGTTCAACCGAAGTACTTGTTGCCGGAATTGTTAAAACATGTTGACACAATTTAAAGACTTCACTATAGGACTCTACCAAATCAATTTCTTTAAGAAAACATAGCAGATTTACTGATGTTTTTTTATTATTGACTTCTGGAGTATTGTATAAAACATTTAGCTGTGAATTTAATGCCAAAATGTCAAAAAAATTGCATAATTAACTTTTAAACTATTAAGGGCTTCTTCAGGAAAACGGGCTCTATTATAGTTGTTATAATTGCATAATTTGACGAATTTTAATTCAGTAAAGTTCTGAAATATGCCTCCGAGTTGTTGAGAAATATCAAAAATTTCTAAATATAACCTACGATAGGAAGTTACCATATCACCTATATTGTCAATTCTAATACGTTTACTTTGTGGTTCTAAACTCAAATTTAGTGTTTTGTCCCAAATTTCTTAAAAGTTTTCTCTTTTTTGATTTAATTGTTTTTCAAAATTATTGATGTTTTGGTAGATATGATATTTGCAATAAATTATATATATATATATATATATATATATATATATATTGCTGTGTAATTCCCTGAACAATCGAGCCCCAGCGTTGGGCCATCATAAATTTTGCTATGATATTTATTACCTGTTATTATTTTGAGCCCCACGATTGGGCATGTCATAAATTGTTGTGTTTTGACCTATTATTATTTTGAGCCCCTACGGTGGGTGTCATAAATTTGCTATGATTTTCTCCTCTGATTCTTTTATTATTTTAAGCCCCAATGTTATGAAATGTTAAATTAGGATTTTTACCCCGACTAGCTTACTGAATAGATCTTATTGAATCAAATAAAGCAATTCTATAATACACAATATAATAATTGATAAAATTTACAACACTTAAAATTTTCCTTTTTGTACAGAATATTACTTATACCAGATTTATGTTTTTCTGAAAGCCAGCAAAAATATCTTTTAATTTTTCAGGGACCATCGAACGTTCCAAGATACCTATTCCATTTTCATAAATCTTTAAGTGGCCCTTTTTGATGACTCTTACAAATATACGATGTGGCAAATATTAAATCAAAAACAGTTTTCAATAATAAAGTGTATTATGATTGCTAACCTGGAATGGGTTCTGTAGTTCCATCCTAGTCTATGATCTGTTTCCCCTTTCTGTGTTCGGTTTGATATGATATGCCGACCCCATATAAGCATCGCCTCCCATAAATCGCTTACAATTAAAATCGTACCAAGTTGGAATATGTCCAAATTAGAATACGTTCATTTTGAATTATCTCCAAAATTAGAGTATGTTCAAAGTTAGACGTCTCAGATTAAAGTCGTCTCAATTAAATATCCCAAATTAAAGCCATCTCAATCAAATATGTCCCAAATTAAAGTCGAAATTAAAATCCAAAATTAAAATCCAGATTGAAATCGAAAATTAAAATCCAAATTTAAAAGCACTGTTTTATTAATATTAATAATGAATTTAATTAAGTCGTTTTACTTACGTCTATCTACAGATCGGCTTATTTTTGTTGCACAAATTCTCGCACTTTTAACTTTGATTTATTTTGATTTATAATTCACTGGTTACGTAAGTTTTTAACACCTTTCAACATAGTCGTTGCTCAGTTTGAATATAGACTAAAATGTCGCTCCGTTACTATCGTATATATAAGCCCTACCTCCATTTGATTTCATTGACTTGTTGACATTTTAGGACGATACTTCTACTTTATCTCGCACACCTTGGAATTTTTGCCAATTACCTAGTTTAAATCTTTCAATGCATGCCTTGTTTGTCACGTCCGCATCCCGCATATTGTCGTATTATTCGAGAATTTACAACTTTTGACTTTTATTAAATCACGTATTTGAATGTTTCTTAATTTTATCGTCAAATTGAATCGCCTGGTGCTTATTTATTTCTACAGAATATTGATTATTCTGAACAAATGTGTTTTCTTCCAGTCACGTAGCGATTTTCTAATAATGAATTATTTAGAATGCGTGTACAATGATATTTTCGACGCAATTGTTAAATATTTGCAATGCCAATTTATCTATGCTTCCCGGTGATTTAATTTTGTTGCATTTTAAAATCTTATCTTTAGTTGTAAACTACACTTAGACATCTTTATGTTCTCATGTATTTAATCCCATGTATTTATTATTGACTCCATATAATTCTTGTGTGTAATTTATGGCCTCCAAAGCAACATATCTTAGATATTCAGCTGTATCAGCATTACCAGATGTGTCTACTAGAAAGGATTCACCATATTCATTAACAATAGAGCAGCAAAGTAGTGGCTCGTTTATATTTGACTACCCATCAAGGGACATTGATAAAACTTATCCTTTTATTTTTTCCTTACATTGTTGTATAATATTACTGTATATTTCATCCAATAGATTGACACCTAACTGCCAGGTTTTAATAAAGGACATATTTATTTAAACTCGTCTTTATCTGCATGATTGAATGGCGTGTTAGTAGAGAAAAGGCATTTTCCAATTTGCATATTTATTTTATGTACGTTTGACCTTGATGTTATTATTGCATTACTATCATTTGCTACGTTCAATTTCGATGTAGTCATAGATTTTTTCTTAAGCTGGAAGTTTTGTTAGACCTGTGTCAGCTTTGCTTGTTTGCAAGAGACCTGATGCAAACAAAAGTTTCTAATATTGAACATTTGGTTTAGAAATTATAAAACGGAATCCATAATATTGAGTAAATTTGAAAATGATATAACCGAAATAAGCATAAAGTTGCTGCTATTACTGTGTTGTGGTGAAATAAAACTGAATTTTCAAGGAATGTATGATTAATTTTAAGTTTGTATTTGTGATTTTGTTAAAAAATACAAAATTAAAAATTTACCTACTGGGCTTTGATCTTTCTGCCACTGTGTTTCAGTGACATTTTCACCACATGTTTGTTGATTCTGCTAACCAACATTTTGAATATTTGAATTTGAACCACATTCACTTTCCATACTAATTTCAGCATTTGCTATATTAGTGTTATCATTATTCTTAGCTGATTTATTTTCACATGTTTGCATATGCGTTATGAACCTCAGTGGTATGCACTGTATTTCCTTTGTGCATGATTTGCAAATTGTGCACTTTCAACTATTATTCTGCTTAATATTGCATTTAAAATATCGCCATATAGGACGATTCTCTTTTCGCATATTTGCAGTTACAAACACTAAACTCAAATATTAAATTTGAGTTTAAAAAACTTTAATCCAATCACAAAATGGAATACACACACTTAAAAAGAATTCACTTTATTATAAAACTTAATAACACTCCACAATTCAAGAATTCACAAGTGCAAGACGTAAAAGCTGGGATGTCTCACTTTACTGCGGGATTTTATGAGAAAATTTTAACTTTTAACAATTTAACAAACTACAGTTATCTAATTCGTACATTATTATATTATTATATTTTTAGGCATATGATATATATATATATATATATATATATATATTGCCGTGTAGCCTCGCCAGAGTAAAAAAAAAAATTGAGAATTTATTAATTTACCAAAAATCGTCATAAATTTCACAAAAAGGAGAATTTTCAAAAAAAAATAATTTTTATTCAGATTCCGTGCTTCATCACTTTAATTGATTTCTTCAACAGCTCCCTGGCTAGCTCAGTTGGGCCTCCTCTTGGATACCTAGATTTACTATCATACTCTTTATCGTTCACGCACACTCTCAATAAAACCACAAAATAATACAACAATCATACAATATTTATTTACCACTATCTACAAATAATAATTCAAGATTATTTACATTTCGGTGCTCAAGTTACACCTCAATAAATTCTATCTTTGTAAAGTTCAGGATTTTAAATTGAAATATCAAACACATTGAATGTAACAGGAGTAAATGGGACCTGAATAATACCTTATTTTTCTTGTTCTTATTTATAAATTATTTCTAATTAGTACTCTTTGGAGTATGGTGAGCTCATGATAACCCAGTTTATTTTATTAATGTATGCCTTTTACTTTGCATACTCTTACTACAAACACAAAAAATCCATGTACTTTTAACAATAAAATTTTAAATTCATGAGGAATGTTAATAAGCTTTATATACACCTTTAGACTTATATTCAAATACCATAATAAAAGTTAGTTATACGTATTCTTTTCAATACGCAAAATGACGAAAAATACCATCAAAGCTCACTCTCACACATCACAAATAATATCCACAGTTTAAAACAAACCAGCAAATTCTAATGCGTTACCTGGAAACTTGAAGATTCCATCTTTGTTGACGATGTAGTTAAGTTTCTGCACCATCGGTCTCGTGGTTCTGCTCTGCTTGCCGCCTCCAACTATTTATAGATGAACACCATCTAAGCTGTGCCGCATGCTATTCATTCAAGATCCATCCAAATCCAAATCCAAGTATATTACACTTTTTTATTATTGCAGAATTTAATTTACGTTACTTTACTTTACGAGCTTGTTAAAATATCTGTTGCACCTCCTGTTGAAATTAAACTCGACACTTTCCGCGTTTCAAACTATGAGGCCAACACTGTACTATTTAATTTAAAAATTTTGATACTTACAAGCTCGTTAGTAGATTTCTTTACGTAGTAAGCAATGCAAATTAACAATGTCAACGAGCGAAGTCAAAGAGCGATCAGAATACCAAAGAGAGCGATGCTAATTCTCTTAGAGTATTTATACAATTCAAAATGCCCCCTCTAGGCCACTCTTCACACGAAATACTTCATTAAACTAATTCGTTCTTTAAATTTTGGTATAACCGTTTTCCAAATCTTTAAAATTTAGCTCGTCGTTATAATATTTTCCGAAAAACCCGCATTCAATTTTTTCCGTGCTCGTCTGTTGTACAACTAACTATTTAGACCAATGATATATTTAGTGACGTCTTAAAAACCCCGCCTATATTAACTCTATTCCTCTTATGCATATTAGATGTTTCCTTCTAACCTTCGCTTGAGTGGTAGAAAATCGATATTACTGTCCGCGTTCTATCTAACCCACGTGGACTGAATACGTGCGTTTCGAAGTGAAATGCTACTATGCCTGTCTCATTCCGAAGCATATTATTGATTGTTCATCCCTTCTGCGCTTTAAGGAAACTTTTGGTTAGCATTTATGCAAAACATCCGACCGTTTGCACAATATACCTCGAAACTTGTGTTTTATCTACACAAATAAGGGAAACATGACCTTTCCAAAACATGCAGGTGTTCAATTAACAAACGTTTTAAAATAACATTTCTAGGAGTTTGCGTTTCAAGGTATTTCCTATATTCGACGTGTTTGTTTGTTTGTAAAGCTTTTCGTCTTGGTATTATCGATTTTTCATGCTCTTGTGCGTATTAGACGTTATAACCCTTTCAATTAAACTCAATTAAATTAATTAATAGCTTCCATTGGCTTATACAATTTATTTTCTTTACCAACATAACTAAATTTTAATCACTAATTGTAAAATTATGGTAATACTTGTTACTTTAAATTAACTAAATGAAATTAATTTCGCACGTAAATTTTGGTTGTTTCTTCTATACAGGGTGTTTGAAATTGCTTTGTTTATACCTAACTGTAACCCTTTAAAACCACTACATAATCCCCCTATTTTAATTCTAGGAAAAACCCTTCTCGGTTTTTCTGAATTTAAATAACTACACTCTAATTTAATCTTACCTACTATTTCTATACACCTATCTACTCACCTAACACTACATATACCTATTTATCCAACCTATCACTACATATCTACCTATTTCTATCTATTTCTACACCGATCTCTACTTATTTCTATCTAATTACCTATTCACACCTATCGCTACCGTTTACCTAACTATTTCTATCTATTACTAACTCTTCACCCTCTTATTTCATTTTATTTTCTCTTTTCATTACACCCTTTCGTCCTTTATTGACTCTTTACGTAGCTCTTTTGTACTTTTCTCTTTATCTTTACTTTTCATATCTTTTAACCCTACCTACTATCACTATCTATTGATATCCTACCTATACCTACCTAATTTTATATCTACATCTAACTATCTCCCATATTTATTCTATACCTAGCTTTATTTTTTATAAACCTACTTCTACTCTTCTATATACACCTATTTCTATCCCTATCTATTTAAATTTTACTCTATTATACACCTATCTGTGCTTTTCTATATACACCTATTTCTTATTTCAATCTGACTATTTTCTTAATCTTCCAAGTCTTTCTTCTTACAAACCTAATACACTTCATCCCTATTTCTCCTTCTTCTATTTCTATACTTATCATCCCTGTTACTTCACATAAATTAAACTTATCCCTATTATCCTGACTCTTAAATATTTCTTCTTCAGTCCCTATACTTGTCTGTTTATTATTTATTATTATTTCTTTTTCTGCGGACAAACCCAGCAATACTACCTCAGCATCTTTATCTTTCGCGTCTATACAAAACTTTTCATCTCTTCTAGACCCTTCATGTAAAATATTCATTTCACAAAAATCTTTTAAATTCAAATTCAAATTACCAAAATTATCTTTGCCCCTTAATTCACTTATGCCTATATTTACTTCTTGTGTGTCACATAATGCTATTTTTACTTCTATCTTTCTTAATTCTGACTCGTTATCTACTATTAATGCTGCGCCTGATTCTACCTCTATTTGTTCAGCTTCTTCCTTCACTATCAATTGTACCTCATCTAACCTTTCCACCTTATATTCGCCTGAGTCGATCTCCTTCACCTCTACTTCATCTCCCTCTATACTATTAATACATAACCCCATGTCATCTTCTGTGACATTATAACTTGCCTTCCAGGGCAATATCCTATCCCCAATCTTAACTATTTTCCTCTCCATATCAATTATAACCCTTAACCTCATCATGCAATCGACCCCTAATATCCCTTTAAACTTTAACCCAGGTACAATTATAAACGCTTGTTCACAGCTTACTGAACCTAACTCTACTTTCAAAATAACCACGCTATTCACAACAGCAAATCGTTTTTTATTCGGCGCAACCAGGTGACTTCTTTTTATTGGCATTATGCTGTCACACACTTTATCTTTAATTTCATTGACGAATTCCTCCGATACCAAACTCGCCTCAGCTCCTGAATCTAATAATGCTCCTAAATTTTTCTCAAAAATTTTAATCTCAATTATGGGCTAACAAAATTTTTTTATAATTTCTGGCTCAATTTCTTCCTCTATTTTCAAAAATTCCCTAGGATGTTCATATTTGTACACAGTGATGTCTAGTGGTTTGTCCTGCTCTAAAAATCCTGTCCAGGTCTGTTCTCCCTACTCGGTCCTGGTCTTGCTGTCACTTCTGCGTATGTCGTTGGCGTCTCAACTCTGTCCGTGTTGTTACCTTCCCGGTTTGTATTTGATGTCCCCCTCATGTCCGGTGAACTGTTTTGTCTCGTTGGTCCCGGTGTAGGTGCAGTTTCCCTACCTACACTGTTACTCCTGTAAAATGTCCGTGGAGGTTCCCAATTCTGTCTCTGATATGTATAATTATTCCCCCGCCTTGCGTAGTTATCTCGTCGTTCGAATCTTACAGCATTCACCTGCCTTTCCCTATTTTCCCTAGGTCGTCCACTGTTAACGTCGTCGTACCTTTGCAGGTACTCCAGAAACATCTCTCTGTCCACAATGTTCTGTAACGCTACGTGTTGCCTCACTTCAACCTCACAATGTCTTGACAAGTATTTAATGATCTGTCGGTCTGTCAGTGGTGGGTTAAGTTGTTTCGCTATGCTATACTTTCGTATAGCATATTGCTCCCTACTTCCTAAAAATTCCCCTTTAAATTTCCCTGTGATCAAATCGTCTCGTACCTGGTCCTGTCTGTGGTCACTCCAGTAATGTTTTAAAAATCTGTCCTCAAAGTCAGTGTAAGTGTCAATTTCTTGTCCTATTAAATTGTACAACATTAAAATTTCGCCTGTTCATCATATTCATTATTTATTAAACCTCTAATATTGTTAATGAATATTTGAGGGTTTACCCTACTATCCCCATAAAATTTCATCTGTTGCTCTAATGACACATTACTTGTTACAAATCTTGGACCATCCCCCATTAAAGTCGCTACATTCTGTTTAATCCCGGTCACTTCTCTCTCAACCCGACCTAACTGATCCTTACACGAGTCCATTACCTCAGTCATTTTAGCATTAATCTCGTCCTCACAAAAAATCCTCACATCAGTCCTTAATTGTCCTATTTCCTGATTTAAACCTATAATATCACGCTCATTTTTATCAACCCTATTTTCAACTTCCCCCATTTTTATCGTCAAGCTATTTTTAAATTCAGAAAATTCTCTCGTTGATTTGTCAATTTTCTCGCTTAAGGTTTCATTCATCCGTTCCATTTTTCGTTTTGATTCTTTACCCATTTCTCTCACCCCACTCAGCGTCTCATTTATCTGGTCAAATTTCCTATTAGATTCTTCCCTACTTAATCTCATTTTCTCTAATGTCCTGTTAGATTCTTCATTCATCTTCTCTAGCATAATCAAAGTTAATTCATTTCCAGCTTCTCCCGATTCCGTCCTCGACTGATCCTTACTACCTCCAGCTTCTTCCATTTTCGAATTTTTATGACACAAGGCACTATCGTCACTTCCAATTTCCACTCTTTGGCTCCTTAACCACTCCTTTCTCTGCATACGTTCAAATCACTCCCACACACACTCAAAATATTCTTAAATTTAAAAAACCAGACTCTCTCTCTCAGATTGCCAGTTTCCTGGAATAAAATTGTTAAAATTCTACCTGGAGATCGAGCCTCACGTTCAGGTCGACATAAATTGTCGTGTAACCTCTATAAATCCTCACCAGAGTAAAAAAAACATTCGAGAATTTATCAATTTACCAAAAATCGTCATAAATTTCACAAAAAGGAGAATTTTCAAAAAAAAATTCTTACCCAGATTCCGTGCTTCATCACTTTAATTTATTTCTTCAACAGCTCCCTGGCTAGCTCAGTTGGGCCTCCTCTTGGATACCTAGATTTACTATCATACTCTTTATCGTTCACGCACACTCTTAATAAAACCACAAAATAATACAACAATCATACAATATTTATTTACCACTATTTACAAATAATAATTCAAGATTATTTACATTTTGGTGCTCAAGTTGCACCTCAATAAATTCTATCTTTGTAAAGTCCAGGATTTTAAATTGAAATATCAAACACATTGAATGTAACAGGAGTAAATAGGCCCTGAATAATACCTTATTTTTCTTTTTTTTATTTATAAATTATTTCTAATTAGTACACTCTGGAGTATGGTGAGCTCATGATAACTCAGTTTGTTTTATTAATGTATGCTTTTGACTTTGCATACTCTTACTACAAACACAAAAAAATCCATGTACTCTTAACAATAAAATTTTAAATTCATGAGGATGTTAATAAGCTTTATGTACACCTTTAGATTTATATTTAAATACCATAATAAAAGTTAGTTATACGTATTCTTTTCAATACGCAAAATGACGAAAAATACCATCAAAGCTCACTCTCACACATCACAAATAATATCCACAGTTTAAAACAAACCAGCAAATTCTAATGCGTTACTTGGAAACTTGAAGATTCCATCTCTGTTGACAATGTAGTTAAGTTCCTGCACCATCGGTCTCGTGGTTCTGCTCTACTTGCCGCCTCCAGCTATTTATAGATGGACACCATCTAAGTTGTGATGCATGCTATTCATTCAAGATCCATCCAAATCCAAATCCAAGTATATTACACTTTTTTATTATTGCAGAATTTAATTTACGCTACTTTACTTTACTTTACGAGCTTGTTAAAATATCTGTTGCACCTCCTGTTAAAATTAAACTCGATTCTTTCCGCGTTTCAAACTATGAGGCCAACACCACTATTTAAAAACCCCGCCTATATTAACTCCATTCTTCTCTTATGCATATTAGATGTTTCCTTCTAACCTTCTTTTGAGTGGTAGAAAATCGATATTACTGTCCGCGTTCTATCTAACCCACGTGGACTGAATACGTGCGTTTCGAAGTGAAATGCTATTATGCCTGTCTTATTCCGAAGCATATCATTGATTGTCCATCCCTTCTGCGCTTTAAGGAAACTTTTGGTTAGCATTTATGCGAAACATCCGACCGTTTGCACAATATACCTCGAAACTTGTGTTTTATCTACACAAATAAGGGGAACATGACCTTTCCAAAGCATTCAGGTGTACAATTAACAAACGTTTTAAAATAACATTTCTAGGAGTTTGCGTTTCAAGGTATTCCCTATATTCGACGCGTTTGTTTGTTTGTAAAGCTTTTCGCCTTGGTATTATCGATTTTTCATGCTCTTATGCGTATTAGACGTTATAACCCTTTCAATTAAACTCAATTAAATTAATTGATAACTTCCATTGGCTTATACAATTTAATTTCTTTACGAACCTAACTAAATTTTAATCACTAATTGTAAAATTATGGTATTACTTGTTACTTTAAATTAACTAAATGAAATAAATTTCGCACGTTAATTTTGGTTGTTTCCTCTATACAGGGTGTTTAAAATTGCCTTGTTTAAGTCTTTAAAACCACTACAATACATATATATATATATATATATATATATATATATATATATATATTGTTGTGGATTCAAAGGGGTAAATCAGTATGAAACAATAAAATTTCAACAACCCTGTATATAGAAAAAAGCAAATTATTTACGCGCAAAATTAATTTAATTTATTTGGTGAAAACGGACGAATATTAGAGTATTTTTATATTTAATAATTGAAATGTTAGGATCACGGGAAGGAACAAAGCTTTAAAGCAAATAGAAGTTCAAGGATACGCATAATTAACCATTATTTTAATTCAACAAATATAAGCAAAAGGGAACGTGCTGTGTAAGAAAATCGATAATTCCAAGGCAATTGTATTCGTTGTAAAAGCCAACGTCAGTTTTATCAGATACGGAGAAGTAGAAAGTCTAGGAATTGTTTATGTTCAAACGGTCGATAATTAACAGAAACGCCTGCTTTTTAAAGGTTACGTTCAAAGAAGTCGAGCGTATGTTAAGATACGATTTCATAGAAATTATTTTTTAACCGTCAGTTTGGTATAAACAACTAGGGTAACATACATCTTAAGGAGCGAGGGAAATGCACAATCAGTAATATGCAACAGATAGAGACAGATATAAAAGCTTTGGGATTGAAAATCACGTAAGGCATACACGTGGAGTTGAAGTAAGACGTCAACGATATCGATTTTCTGTAATTCAAGTGGGGTTTTGAACGAGACAGCAAACATGTATAAAACAGAGATAAATAGAGCTTAGGAGGAGTTTGGTGACGACGGAAAACTCTGTCATTGGTCGAAAGCCCACAGTGTTAGAAACGAACGCACACGGGAAGGTTGAAAGCGAATTCGAGGTATACAACAAGTACGGCGGTAGAAATTTTACGAATTTAGGGACGGTTAAATTCGAAATTTTTGGAATTCGTTTTGAAAATAAGCTTTTCGCATAAAGCGCGTCCACAAGGGGGGAGGGTTTAGAAGGATATAAACACCATAGCTAGATTATTAAGGCCCTCTCCTCTTCTCTTGGCTTTTCATTTACGTCGATAAAGTACTGAATGCCGATTCAAACCACCATAACAGTAAAGCTTTCTGTAAGTATTTTATGTATGTGATTATGTTACCGTAAATATAGTGGTTGCAAGTATAAAACAGTAGTAGCGAACCTCTAATTATTGACGTGAACTACGAGTAGTGCGTATTAAATTAATAAAGGTCCGGAGTAGTGGGGTAAGGCCGGTCCTAATTCAAAACGTGTTCAGACGTTTTTTACATATGTAAAATACACGATCACCGTTTTGAATTAGGACCGGCCTTATATAATTTCAATGTAAAATAGTTGTGAAAACATTTCAATGTAAAATGGTTGTGAAAACATGAATTCTTATATACTTTCAATGTAAAATACTTGTGGGCACGTTTTGAATTAGGAGCGGCTTTATATTACTTTCAATGGAACATACTTCAAAACACACGTATGTTGAAAAATGTAAGTGCAGAGAAAATGTGTGTAGCTGTTTTGAATTAGCTTTTCTAGCGAGAAGTTATAAAGTATGCCAGATGCAAAATATCGCATTCAAGTCAATTGTGTTTAATTAAAGTGGATTCTGATTTATGTTTTTTATTTATGTTTAGAGGCTGCAAATACACATGGGTCGGTTTCAATTCAAAATGTGTTCACTCTTGTGATAGGTTGAAAAGTGGGTTGGCAAAGTGCGCAGATGGTGGTAATCTGCTATATAAGGAGATTGCTCCTAATATTAATTTAATTAGTCGAAGAAAAGCAATATGGATTTTAATACTCTTAATAAAACCACATATTGCAAACCTTATGTAAATTCAAAAGATCTTGTAGTGAATAAGACGTTTGAAGTTTTAAAAGTGGAAACAATCAAGACAAAATATGGAGAAAGAGTATTAGTGGAAACAGAAGAGTTTAAGAGTATATTGCCATTGAGATATTTTGAATACTTTCAAGCACATGGAGTGAAACAATTAAATGAAAGTATTGGCTTGAACAAACACGTATACATAACTAGTAAGGGATCGATCGGTCTAACTGTCAACATAGAATTTTCAGAATAATATGTCACTAATCTAAGAAATTAGTTTATTATTATAATAATATACATCTTGTTCTTTACTGTTTATTTTATTATAATACATTTAAGTCGATTGTATAAAGAATGATGTATTTAATTAAAGTGGGTTCTGATTTATGTGCGTTTTACTTTGAGTCTACTACCTTGTTTAGAGAAAGTCTTGTTTCAAAAGAGAAACTTTTATAAAATACTTTTTTATTTTACAAATTGTTGAACATTTTGATCTAACTATTTATAAATGAAAAAGTATTTATTAACTCCCGTTCTTGAAGTATCTGCTGCTCCCTCGCCGCTAGTTCTTCTCTTTTTGCTTTATTATTTCTAGCTCCAAAACTATACGACGCAGTAGCTTCTCTCCACGCTTTTTAAATGCGTTAAGCAACTCTACTGTGTCATCTTCGTAGGATTTGTCATCTTCACAGCAAACAGCCATATTAGATTCTGTACATAACTTTTCATAGCCAATATGTTTTTGCCTGATCTGTGAGCATAACATAAAAGATTATTGTAGGTTCACCTTTTCTTTTGTATACTACCTGATGTTTCTGAGAGGATCAGAGTGTGTCAACGATCCAACGATAGCCTCAGAATTTCCAGAATGGTTTTTTGATCTAATGTAACTTATAAATTAGTAGTGTTTTAAAACACATGTATAAATGTGAAAAAGCACTTACCGTGATATATCTATTACGTCACTATCAAAAATAGCAGCAGTGTCAAGTTGAGGTGAAGAAGAACCAAAAACTTCTTTAATCAAGTCTTCGTCAGAATGTAATATAAATTGCTCTAGAACTTTCACGTTGGTACTATTACCATTTTTGATCGATGATAAGTTACTCATTTTTTAAAAGTTGCTAGTAGTAGTAACTTATAATTATACAAGAGATCTGATTGAATACTGTTGGTAAAATCTACGTGAAGTATTTATATTAAATAATAAACTGACCTGTTAGAAAAAATTAAAAATTTGCATCGTTTTCTGAAAAAATTCAGCTCTGTAATCTATTCTAATGAATAAAAACAGTATGTAAGCGAATATAATTATACCTCAGCAGAAATAATGAATTAGATTCATTGTCTGAAAAAGAAATTGCAATGAAGGCACATAATAAAAAACCTAAATTGGATTAATTTCGTTTTAGATTACTGCTGGCATAATTTATTTTTCAATAAAACTTAACAAAAATTGACTTTATATGCATATATAGGTATGTAGTAATTGTGTGTGTGTTTACACGATTCATG
This sequence comes from Platerodrilus igneus, assembly GCA_036346225.1. Classification (NCBI taxonomy): domain Eukaryota; kingdom Metazoa; phylum Arthropoda; class Insecta; order Coleoptera; family Lycidae; genus Platerodrilus; species Platerodrilus igneus. Next base: position 67,098 of record JARFIW010001144.1, read on the forward strand.
CTGCATAAGAAATTCTTTAATTCGCTCAAGGTACTGATATAAATAGCTTCAAATAAATGAAATTGCATAATGTTTATTGTATTATGATAAAACTGCAGAATGTTAATACTGGTTTTTTTAAAAAAAAACCATGAGTGCGTGTAAATTATTAAACAACATTGCCAGTTTAATCTGAGACATTTTTTTCAAATTTGCTTTATTTTTCTTTAGATTAATTTCGTTTAAAATAATGCAATGCAAATGGCCTTTAACTAGTAATATATGGAATAAGTTTTAGATTACTGCTGACCGAATTTATATGCATATATAGGTAATTGTGTGTTTACACGATTTATGCCGCATAAGAAATTCTTTAATTCTATCAAGGTACTGCTATATGATAAAACTGCAGAATGTTTTTTTAATACTGGGTTTTAAAAAAAACCATGAGTGCATGTAAATTATTATATTTTTCTTTAGATTAATTTCGTTTAAAATAATGCAATGCAAATGGCCCTTAACTAGTAATATATAGAATATATATGTTTTAGATTACCGCTGACATAATTTATATGCATATATAGGTATGTAGTAATTGTGTGTTTACACGATTTATGCCGCATAAGAAATTCTTTAATTCTATCAAGGTACTGCTATATGATAAAACTGCAAAATGTTTTTTTAATACTGGGTTTTTAAAAAAAAACCATGAGTGCATGTAAATTATTAAACAACATTGACGGTTTAATCTGAGACATTTTTTCAAATTTGCTTTATTAAAAAATTTTATATGTAACCATAAAAAAATAGCGATGTAATGATAGTGTATTTTCTGTACACACAGCATAAAACAAAGGTCGTATAAAAATATTTGATTACTATACTGCAAGCAAGCAAATTTTTTCAGTAAACGCAGCTGAATGAAAAATGTTGTTGTATGCTAATTCTTTTACAGTTGTTTTGCTTACGTCAGATAATATTTTTGTATAAATAGTAAATAAAGCTCTACATATATTAAGTAGTGTATTGATTTGTATAGAATCATGAATTCTGAAACCGTGGCCGAGATTAGTAGCGCTATTTTAAAATTAACTGTGAAATGCGTGAATCTATTCAGATCAGTCGATGAAATAACTAAACACATTATAATTATCAAAGCAAATATTAGTATATTGAAGCTTGCTATTAGAAATAAGGTATACGAAGAAAATCGTCAGGAAAATCCTAGTAGGGTGGAATCTAATTTGGCACATCTTAAAAGTTACCTTGTACGATTGAGGCACTTGAAACGCTCTTTGGAATATCAAGGTAAAGGTGTTGATGCAACGCTTTCTAGAGGTCATATTCGAAAAAATCTGATTTGGCATGATGTACAATCATGTTTTGGAAGTCGAATAATTACAGGACTTATTACCAATTTAAGTTATAGAGATCCTCTAGTGTTCTTAGACAAGGCGTTTGCTAGTTTTAAACGCAAGATTGTTGCTTGCTTAAAAAAGTTGTTACATTTTTCCTTAATTGGGCTTAACTAGCGTTCTCTTCTTAATACCTATATCTGACTCTAGAAGTTGGGGGTCAGCAAAACGAAGTCTTCCGACATAACTAGGGGTCTATTCCTGGGGCAGAGCTATGAGAAATGGGGGGGTAAGTCGAAATCTGTTGGGGGATCATACTCAAACTAAAACAAATAGGCGCCACCAAGTCCGGATTGATTCACGTTAATGGCATGGCATATTTCTAAGGGCGGACGTGGAGACCCAAAGAAAAAAGATCGCCTTCGCTGACAAAACTGTCTTAACAGAATAAGACGCTGTTCCTGTAAGAAAGTAAAATAATTAAATCAACATAGAATGGGAGCACTGTTTGTGTCCATAAATATACCTAAAGAAATATATAAAAAAAATATTTTCTATATAAGGGTGGCATCAAAGTTCAACTCTTAAAGATATTAATTTTTCGGTGGTTAGGTTTGATCACACTTGATCAAAATAAAAAACCTTAAGCTTGGATTAATAATTTACTAAAAAGAATCTCTTTTTCTTTAAATAAAATTCAATGCAACAGAATTAAATAAAAACTTGAATTACTTTGTTAGTTTAAAGTAAGGTTTATCAACCTTATTCATGATCAAATATATTACAACAAGGTGTAACTTGTTACACAAAATTCTCTAACCCACTCAGATCTGTTTAGGTCATTTACATTATAAAAATTAAAATACAAATTTTCTCTTTAAGTTAAATGTACTAAGTTCAGTTTAAAATGAAAAGTTCACAAAAATTATTCTTGTTTTCAAAGGTGGTAATAGCGCAGTGCTAAGCAGCTGCTATCACGGATCCATGTGTCAACAACATATTTCAAACAAACAAGTGACGTAGGTACACCTGTTATTTTATACTGGAGCAACGTGTTGTTTCTTACAAAATCAACTGAGTGAATTTTAAGTTTAATACTGGAAATCCAGCTTAGCAATAGATGAAGTGAATAACAAAGTCGTACTTCTACGTATCGAAACAAAATAGCGTGTTTCTAGAGTGAAACACAAAAGAATTTCTTAAAGCTACTACGAACCAAACAAAACTGCATTCCTAGACTGGATTAGGAAGTGTATCACCATGCGGAATTTACAGCTTACATTCTACCAAAGTAGTATCTTCGCTCGGAGCAACAAACGATCTTCTATTAATTAGATCAGCTTTCCATCTTCTAAATACACATTGTAAAATGAAGTGGTTTTCTTACGTCGATTCTAGTATTCAAAGTTCTAACTGCATCGTAGATTGTAGATTAAATTCTTATCGCCTAAATTTTGTCGCCTACATTCTTGTCGCTTAGATCCTCGTTGCGCTAAACAAATTTTCCAAATTAAATAAGATAATATTGTATATACTTTACCAACCGCTATTCAGAAAATGTGCTCACTTATTCAAATTGATACGCAGGTTACTGGCCATCGTCTTCGCATACATCCTGCTGCTTCTTCTACCTATGGCCGAGTGCTTATCACGCGCTCTCGGACGATCCGATGATCCAAGGGGGGGTGTCACCTTTAAACGCGCCTGCGACTGATTGTGGAATACACCGACATCCAAAACACATAGACTAACGAACTAAGATGCTGTTTTAATGTAATATTTGAATTGTTAAACGTATTACGACTTTACTTAATAAAGGTGTTTTATTATTTTCGTACATTTAATGAAGGGATTTATCAACCCAGAAATAAAATTGTTACAAAGTCAATGTTGAAAGTTAATGTAATATTGTCCGCTAACTTTGTTAAGCCTACAACTGGCGAAATAGATTTGAAGACGTTTCCTACTGCAAATCGTCATATCGATATAAACACCAATCTCAAGCGGTGGTATAAGGAGAACGTATTGGACAAGATTTCGAAGCGATTAGAGGAATTTAGCGAAAAGGATTCAGGCTGGGCAATCCAAGAAGTTTTACACTTGAAGGTAAATATAAACAATCATGATCCACTTAAAGGAGGGTGTTCAACGTTTGTTCCAGTTCCGGACTTTATAAAAAAAAAAAGCTGTGGTAAATGTAATAAATAACGACCAACATTGCATTCTTTGGAGCTTGGTTTCCGCTTTATATCCTGCTAAACAAAATAGTCAGAGAATATCTAGCTATCCACATTTTGATACAGTATTACGCTACAATTCAATTCAGTTTCCAATCGCATTAAAAAAACATAAAAAAAATTGAGAAGCTTAACAATCTCGCAATTAACCTATATTGTATAGAAAATACTAAAATACTGCTATTTTGTGTAAGTGAAAATTTAAAAAAAAATAGAACCTGTTAGTTTTAAATAATGATTCCTTACAATATTCTCGTCCGACAAATGCTAATGAGAATCACTTTCATTTTACTTGGATTAAGGATATGTCAAAATTATTTGCAAAACAGTTGTCTTCACATGAACATAGAAAATTTTTTTGTTATAGATGTTTAAATAATTTTAGTACAGCAGCATTACTTAAGCGTCATTCGAATTATTGCGAAAAACAGAATACTTGCTCAATAAGATTACCCGAAGAATCCGAAAAGTATCTAACGTTTAAACATTTCCACTATCAAGAAAAAGTATCATTTGTAGTTTATGCAGATCTCGAATGTATATTAGAACCATGCAATGAGTCGGAGGTAATATTAAACACAGTCTGTTACCAAAGGCATATACCCTTTAGTGTAGCGTACTATTTGAAATGTTTGTATGATAATAAATATTCCAAATTTCAATTGTATTGCGGAAAGGATTGTATAGAATGGTTAGTTGCTCAATTGAAACTGATTTCAGAAACGACGAATAAAATTTTCTGTAACCCAAAACCTATGAATCCTTTAACAGAAGAACAAAAGTCAGCATTTAAATTTGCCCTTCACTGTCACATTTGCAATAAACCTTTTTAGTATAGATGATATTAGAGATCGCGGTCACTGCCACTTTACAGGTGAATTTCGAGGAGCGGCTTATCAAGATTGCAACATCAATTATCATAATTCTTATATGATACCAGTAGTTTTTCATAACTTATCAGGCTAAGATTCGCATTTCATTATTAAAGAAATCTCGTTAGAGTTTTCAGGTTCGTTAAGCATTCTACCAATAAATAAGGAAAAATACATATCTTTTACAAAATATGTAAAAGGTATGAAAGTTAGTTTTAGATTTATCGATTCATTCAGGTTTATGGCATCTAGCATCAAAAATTAGCTTCCTACTTAAATGATAATAAAAAATCCATCACCAGGGAAAATTGTAACACTGATAATGAGTTTCAGTTACTTACGCGTAAAGGCATATTTCCCTATGATTACATTAACTCTTGGGATAGGCTTAATGAAACCGATTTACCATGTAAAACAGCATTCTTTAATCATTGCGCAATGAAGAAGTCTCAGATGAAGACTACAATCATGCTAAACACGTTTGGCAAACATTTAATATAAAAACACTAGGGGACTATTCAGGCCTATATTTAAAAACAGATGTACTGCTCTTGACTGATATATTTGAAAACTTTAGAAAAACTTGCATGTTCACGTATAAGTTAGATCCACTTCACTACTTTACGGCTCCTGGTTTAGCTCTAGATGCAATGTTAAAAACGACGAACATTAAACTCGAGTTGCTTACTGATATTGAAAAAATAATGTTTTTAGAACAGGGAATTCGTGGTGGTGTTTCGCAATGTTCGAATAGATATGCTAAAGCAAATAACAAATATATGAATGCAGATTATGATCCAAATTTCGATTCTAAATATTTAATGTATTTTGATGTTAATAATTTATATGGGGCTGCAATGTCTGAATATCTTCCATATGGAGAATTTGAATTTTTAGATGGTACCAGTCCAGATATAGTACGTTTAGACATACTTAATATTCCCGATGATTCTGATGTAGGATATATTTTTGAATGCGATTTACACTATCCAGTATCTTTACATGAAATTCACAGTGACTTACCTTTGGCGCCTGAACATATGATACCACCATTACCTTCTAATAAATCAAACTTAAAGAAATTACTTACAACTTTATATCCAAAACTCAACTATATTATTCACTACAAGAATTTAAAAATGTATTTAAGCTACGGTTTAGAACTGAAAAAGATTCATAAGGTTCTTCGGTTTAAACAAGCTCCTTGGTTAAAAGAATACATTGATTTGAATACGAAATTAAGACAACAGTCAAAAAACAGTTTCGATATATGCTTTTATAAAAATATGATAAACTCGGTTTATGGAAAAATGATGGAAAACGTTCGGAAAAGGAAAGATGTGGAATTAGTGACCGAATGGGAAGGACGGTTTGGAGCTCGTAGTTACATAGCGAAGCCTAATTTTCACAGTTGCACTGTGTTAGACAAAGATCTGGTCTTAATAGAAATGAATAAATTAGAGGTTTCTTTAAACAAACCCATTTATGTAGGTTTCTCTATTCTAGATATTTCAAAAACCTATTTATATGAATTTCACTATAGTTATATAAAATCGCAATTTGCTAACAAAGCAAAGCTGCTGTACACAGATACGGATAGTTTGATATACGAGTTTAGCGTTGAAGATATTTACTTTTATATCAAACAAGATATTCATAGATTTGATACTTCCGATTACGACCCTCATAACAAATATCATATCCCATTATCAAATGAAAAGGTTTCTGGTATTATGAAAGATGAAAACAACGGTGATATCACGCTAGAGTTTGTAGGACTTAGATCTAAAATGTACACTTACAGAGTTCAAGATAGGATAATAAAAAAGTCAAAGGGATCTTCCTTAGCAAGTATTAAGCAAATTTCTTTTATGATTATAAAAATGCTTTGTTTTATAAACAGACTGTACAGAAACAGCAATGTTTAATTAGATCACTCAAACATGATGTCTTTACTATTAAACAAAACAAAATTGTTCTTAATCCAAGTGATGATAAAAGAATTCTTAGTACCTCAACCACTGATACTAAACCTTGGGGTATAACTATACACTTAGAAATGAGTTGTAAAGCTTCAACCACTGGCTCAAATAAGGAATGCAATTTATTTTATCTCGATTAACATATAATATTTTTTTAAATAAAATTAAATAAAAACCCTTAACCACAAAAAATATTTAAATTACTAGATACGTATTTCGACCACTATGTGGTCATCATCAGTAGGAAACCTCTTAAAAAAATAAAATAAAATAAAAAAAAAACTGGAACACTTCAGAGGATATTCTCCTCACCACTTAGGCTGAAGTGAACCTTCCCAACCTATAATTTACTATATTATTGCTTTAAACACTATTGAGGATATTCTCCTCACCCGCAGGCTGGTGTTCTCAACAACAAACAAGTGAATTGTGACATTATAACTTAAATCTACTTAATTTATACTAATTCTAAATCTACTGAAGCGGAACCAATTTAATCTTGCTTTCTCATTGGTTGTTGACCAATAGGAAAAGCAAAGCAGATGGCGCTATTGGCCCTTTATCGGTGTTTAAGAGGGGTCCTTTATGTTTAACAATTTTAATTGATTCATAGGCATTTAAGGAGGAAAACGTTGGTACCACTTTTAACAATTTAACATTTTCTAGTTTAACGGGGTGGCTGGTTTCAAATATATGTTTGGCGACCTGAGACCTTTCATATTTACCATATTTGAAGTGAGCAATGTGTTCTTTAAATCTTGTTGTTATATTCCTCTTGGTCTGACCAATATATTTTTGAAAACACCCTGGCCCTGCACAACTAATTTCATAAATCCCCGACTTTTGCAATTTTTCCACCTTGTCTTTTGGATTACCTAGGAAATCTTTAATTTTATTAGTATTAGTGAAAGCAATTTTGAAATTACACTGTTTGAATATTTTATCAAGACTCTTTGTGGTTTTGTGAAACGGAAGTTTAACATATTTAACATTATCGTTAGAGGTGGTTGATTGCAAAGTCGTTGATTTACGGATGTTGATCCTATTTTTTACACTTTTTAAAAATATTATCTATAATATCAGAAGAGAAACCATTGTAATTCGCTATTTGTTTAATAAGAGCAAATTCCTTATTAAATCTGTTTTTATTTAAAGGGAAATTCAATAATCTATTAATTAAAAAGTTAAATGAAGCCAACTTATGTTGTATGCTATGATTAGAGGAAGACAAAATAAAGCGATTTACATTGGTTTCTTTTCTATAAATGTCAAATTCTAATTTATTACCATTTCTAATTACTAATGTATCTAAAAAGGGTAATTGTCCATTATTCTTTAGTTCATACGTAAATTTTATGCTTCAAAATTTCAATTTTTTTTTTTTTTTTAAGAGGTTTCCTACTGATGATGACCAATAGTGGTGGAAATACGTATCTAGTAATTTAAATATTTTTTGTGGTTAAGGGTTTTTATTTAATTTTATTTAAATCGTGCCACAGTGTTCCTATAGATTATTAATATTTTTTTAGTTATAAAAACTTCAGTGTTATGTTTATACCTGCACAAGTACACCGTTTTTCTTTTTGGATGTATCTAAAAATAGGATACCTTTCAATCTGCCCGAGTTGAACTATATATTAGTATAAATGTATTGTAGAGAAAAATCCAGTTTGTTAATAACATACCAGTTAGTTTATTTGAGAAATGTATAACAAAACTTTTATTTAAAATTGTCAATGTTTATGGCTGTTTACTAAATCACTTAATAATTCAAACATGTAAAAGATATTGTAAAAACATGTAAAAATATTAATAAATAGACTGTGATTGCTAAATGATTTATTGTTTTTTCATAATTTGTAAAGGTACAGTAATAATAATAATAAAGTAATTATAATATTCTTATGCTGTTTGAGAGTGGATTGTATTTGACTATCTTATCATGAAGTATAAGGCAATGACAAGATGTATTTGGCAAAACGTTTCTGCTAGTTTCAAATTCTAATCTAATATCAACAGTACCAGATTTTAACGCTTTGTTTTGTCTAGAACAATCTACGACTACTAATGGTACAATACTTCGTAAATCTTCAGGATTAAAAAGTGGCTCATTTTCCTTTTCGTAGTATGTTTGCTGAAACTGGGCATACATCTCATATAACAACGCAGTCTGTTTATTCTCGAACTTCAAATTTAAGTTATGGTACGGGAAAATTTCTGAATTTAAATAGAGTTTCATGTTGGTTAAATAGCAATGATCAAAACGACTGTAGTTGCTCATGTATCTATTTTTCGGTTGGTTTGAAACCAACAATCACAAATCTTGGTTTTCTAATTGTGTTGTTGTTTTAATGTTCCATGTATGACGTTGCGTTTCTTGTAGAAGTTGATATTCATGCAACTCCCATCCTCTAAACGGAATATGCAAATCCTGATTTTGTGCAACGCATTCTATTAAATTAATTCGTTGAGTATCATCAACGGCTACATGCGGCATTTTCCATAAAACTTTGTTTAAAACAACTTTTATTTCTTCATTGGGTGTAGGATTAATTATAGCATTAGTATCAGAACTAGAACGTAGTAAAACTAACCCATGGCGGAGGTTTAAAATAATTTTTTTAAAATCTTTGCATAATCCGAGAACCATTGAAAGGTTTATTGCAACGTTAAAATTTCCATTGGCATCAACTATTTGCGAATCATCCATAGGAAACCACCTAGCGTTTTGTAAATGTTTACTTTGATTGCTATTATATGAAACATATCCCTTCATTATAGACGTTAATCCAGGATTCCGAACACGATCTACAATGACACCACCAATCTCATATCTAATTTCATCAAAAAGCAGCAAAGCACCATTATTTACAAACTTTGCCGTCTGAGACGGCGTTTCATCTGTTTTAATTAATTTGCCTTCTATGTACAGCATGCTCTTTGATGGTAAGTTGTATACATCTTGTTGTTGTATAGGGATTCGAATTTCATCATTATTGTTTAAAGATGTGTTAGCATAAGGTTGATGAGTATGTTTTTCAATATTAACAATTGCATTGTCGAAGTAAACTTTTTCACGCACGTTCAGTATTTCACTATTCATTTTACTTTTTAATTAAATAAATACAGTCCTAACGATTGTAGAAACTGCCGGTTTTGTATTGTTAGCGGTCTTGAAACAATCAATCGAGTGTCGATTGCTTTGAAATTTCCAGCATTTATAGCAATTCTTGACATGTTGCGTGCATTATACTTAATACCCATGGTTATTGCAGATTTTTTTTAAATGCAACCTTACAGTTAGCAGTTCTCCTCTGAAATTAACTAAATTTCCATCTTGATCTAACACTTTAACTATTATTTCATTTATTATACGTGACCTGATTGGTAGATATATAATCGTAGATGGGCACTCGATAATTTTAAAACCTGCAGGTACTTGAGGAAAAAATTCATGTATTACATGGGCTTGTTTACTATTTAAATAAGATCCACTTGCAATATTACAATCGATTAAAACTGCATTCACTTTACAAATGTTGATCGCATAGTCTGCTTGATGTGTGGTATATGCTAGCAATTTTCGTGGATTGAAACCGAGTAGAGAACCAATTGAATCTTTTTTGGTAAAATCCACATCTTCACTACATTTAATACTACATTTAAGTGTATTGTCAGCTGTAATTTCTATATACACTGGTGTCTTTCTAGCGCTTCGTGATTGTTCCATACGACCACAACATCTTTTATCGCCTAAAGCTTTTTGAAGATATTTATTAATTTCTCTAATCTCATAAGCACCTTCAGGTATTTCTATGAATTCTCCGTTAGGTCCATAATAAAATTTATTATTTATTCCTTTTTCAATGTTTGGAATTGTGTTATAAGATTCAAAATTTGTTAATCCTAATACGTACTCCGAATCATTATCCAAGTTTATAGGCGGATTAAAGTTGCTTGTTAAAACTGAAGTGTTTCCCGTTAGAGTAAAAGTGTACGACATGACAACTTCATACGCAGTTCTATGTACTACTTAGAAATTGTAAGCATAAATGACCGCAAAACACAGTACCATACGATTGTTCGCTATTCAAATAACTTATTAACTCTATTGGCGGTTGCAGGTTTCCGTAGCTGTCATAGTAAATAGCGCTACTACCGTACTTTTTATAAGAGGTCCAATGCGTACTTAAACCTTCTATTCCATCTAAATTAATTATACAACATTGTTTTAAATTAATTTTCTTGGGAAGATTGTTTCTCATGAACACTCCACGGAAATATGGTACTTCTAATTGCTTAACAAACTCTACTAATTCTACACTGCTTAGTGCTCGATTAGGTAAAATCAAGTTGGGTTCCTTTGAGGTTTTGCAGGGGCTAAAAAAAAGACCAAAACCTTTTTTATAAGGTTTGATGTACATGCCGTTTCCGACTGCAATGTCCTCCATTGCCTTGTTATGACGTTGTTTTTCCGCTAGTTGTTCCTTAGCTATTTTAGTATCTGAAACTGCTTTTGCAACAGCAGCTGCACCTCCAGTAAGAGTACCAAGGGCGCTTAGGCTTGCAAAAATTGGTATTAGTGGTAGAAAACCTGCTGTTTTAGGAATTGATATAATACGAGCTGATTTAGTATGCTTCTTTTGTTTTGCTGTATTGGCGGCCTTAATTGCTATGTTGATTGCATCCATAATATTAGATCCTTTAGCCTTTTTTAAAGCTGTACGTGCTTGTTTAATAATACTTTTAATACCTAGCGTACTTCTTATTTTACGTTTCTTTATCACTTTTCTTATTTTATTGATATTTTTTGTTCTCAGTGATGCACAGGCACCCAAACCAAGTTTTACTTTAGCTTTCATTGCGGTAGCTACTCCAAATGCTGCTACTTTTTCACCTAAAGACGAATCACCAGAATTTAGTCTTTCTGTAGCTAACTGAACTAACTTCGAATTTGCTTGATGGCGTTTAGATAGATCCTTTTCTTTGGAGTATGCAATATTGTGCTCCTTACAAGCCTCATCTAACTTGTTTATTCCCTTGTCTCCCCGAGCTAACCGTTTGATTAGTTTTGTACCCGGACCACAAAATTTGTAACCCAGAATATGCGCTTAAATGGTAAATTGTTAATTACAGTATTTAACAGTCCGTTCCCAGTAGTTTTGGAATTATTATATGTAATCATTAGCGGACAACTGCCCTATCAAGCTGTTCAGTAAATAAATAAAATATTGTGAATTAATGATTCTTTATATACTCATCGTTTCTTATATATAATTCCACTTTTTTTACAATCGAACTTAGTACTTGCAAACATGCGTGTTGTGAAACAATCAACACCTTTAACCATAAACAATAATGACATTGGCGTGCAATCCTTAGCTAAAAAGAAAAAACATAGCGTTCTTCTGCCTTCATCTATTCGATGTCTAGTTGCTGGTCCATCAAATTGTGGTAAAACCAACGTTATGATTGGGTTGATAGAACATCCTAATGGTTTAAAGTTTGAAAACGTATATGTTTATTCTAAATCACTTTATCAACCAAAGTATCAATACCTTGAAAGTCTACTGCGACCAATAAAAGGGATCAAATATTATACATTTTCCAGTTCTGATAATATTATATCACCATCTGAAGTTCGAAATAATTCTATATTTGTTTTTGATGATGTAGCTTGCAATAAACCAGGTATCATTAGGGAATACTTTAGTATGGAGCGTCATAAACAAGTAGACAGTTTTTACCTTTGTCAAAGTTATACTCGTATACCTAAGCACTTACTATGTGATAATGCTAATCTTTTAGTTTTATTTAAACAAAATGATTTAAACTTAAAACACATATATGACGATCACATCAATACTGACATGAAGTATGATAAATTCCGTGAAATATGTGCTGCTTGTTGGCAAGACAAAAACGGTTTCTTAGTTGTAGACAAAGATAGTGATCCCGGTCAAGGAAGGTACCGAATAGGTTTTGATTACTTCATACATATTTAAACCTTGAGAGACGCAAGTATCGTTAGTATCGAAGAATTTTTTTATTACAATAAACTTTTTTCGCAATGAACAAGGAGGCGATAAAACTTAAAAGAATTTTAATTAAGAAAAGAAACATTGTAAAAAACAAATTGCGCCAGTTAAAAGATAATGAAGTCGTCCAAGTGGAATCAATCTTACCCATAACATCGCGATTAGAAACTATTGCTAATAAACTAGATGGGGAAAGTGTGGTAAAGAAAGAAAAATTTAAAGAAGAAGAAGAAGAACTGCCTCATAGCAGTGTAAAAAAAAATTGAACCTAAATTGCTAGAAAGGAACGTTGACTATATTGATTTGCCGGTTATTGCTCAGCATACACCGAATATAAAAAATGATGCCATAAAGGAAGATGATGAAGATGATGTTGATAATGAATACGAAGCAGAAGTTAATCGAAATGCCCAAGAAGCCCAGGAATATATACAAAGCTTTGCCGATTCACCTGGTATGACACATTATCTCAAACAGTTGCATCCGCTACCTCGAGAATATATTTACAATATGTTTAAAGATGTTAAGAACGAATTTGATCATAAATATGGTATTAGGTTTAACCCTGATTCAAATAGTCTTATGATAGGCAATTTGAATTTTGTGTTGGATGATGAAAATGTTCTAATAAATGATTTGAGATATAAAGGTACTCCTGGATTATACGAACTACTGTTTAAAAAATATCCTGTCGGGTACAGATCGCAAGATCTAAAGTCGTACCTTGATATTGTGAAAAGAACAAATGCTAATAGAAGATATTATTCTGAAACAGAACAGATTCAGGGTAATAATTCATATAAATACAAACATATAATATCTACATTAAACATACTTCCCCAAACACCTTGTAGACCTAGAACATTACCCTATAGAAAGCGTCTTGGAGACGGTATGACAATGGAAGTATCAAATAACGCCATAGATTATTTATATTGGAATGATCCCAATGAACTTGTTGATAGATTACGGCTTTTAGTTTCATCTCAGACTGCTGGACACACAGGTCACGGCAACGAAATAAATTCAATCATTGAAGAATTGCGTGAGGCGAAAGTGATTAGATGATATGACAATTGACAAATTTGGAAGGCACTTACATAACCGTAAAATAGATATAACTGAACAGGAATATGAAAACAAAAATGAAGGTTTTGAAACCTTGATTGAGTACAAGTTACATATGCTACATTACACGGTAGTAGCAACGTTTTACTCTAGTACATTCCTCGACGGTGACAACACATTCCTTATTTTCAACATTAAACATAATTATGAATTTCCTTAGGAGGAAGCAGTCATTGAGAATATTAAAGGATACCCGCAAGACATTGATTGTTTCTCCAAGTACGTATGGGCTGTACCACTTATAAGTAAGACTGGTATTGATGTTACTGCTGCAATGAAAACAATTTTAAATAAATTTAAAAATCCACCAAGAAATTTGCAGTCTGATTTTGGTAAAGAATATTATAACAAACACTTTCAATCCTTAATGCAGACATATGGCATAAACCATTATAGTGTTTTTTCTACAAAGAAAGCATGCATTGCTGAACGTGTAATTAGAACTTTAAAGGGAAAAATGTGGCGCTTGTTTAACCTGAATGGTTCTTACAATTGGATAAAAAATTTAAGCGATATTGTTAAACAATACAGCAATACAGTTCACAATACTATCGGAGTCAAACCTGTAAAAGTTGATAAATCAAATGAAAAAACTATTCTTAAATCATCATTTACCCACATCAAACTTGCAACCAAAATACCAAAATATTCGATTAAAGACTGTGAGGATTAGTAAACACAGGGAAGCATTTACGAAAGGTTACACGCCAAACTGGTCAAATGAAATTTTTAAGATTAAAAATTTAAACGTAACAAATCCGACAACATATATATTAGAAGATCAAGACGAGAAAGAAATCAAAGGTGCATTTTATGAAATGGAGTTGCAAAAGGTTAAACATCCAGGAATTTACCTGGTAGAAAAAGTCCTAAGAAAGAGTGGAAATAAAGTATTTGTAAAATGATTAGGCTTCTCTAACGTACACAATAGCTGGATCGATAAAAATAATGTTTGCTAGAAGTTGTTATAATAATAGTTAATAAGGCTAACATTGTAAAATTATATTAAAATAAATAATACAGACACAATCTTTCTATTGTTTTTTATTATTATCAAACCATTCTAGTAGGTATTTAGGGCCGGTCCTAATTCAAAACGCGACAGACGTATTTTCCATGTGTAAAATACGTCTGTCACGTTGAATTAGGATCAACCTATTCAATGTAAAATAGTTGTGAAAACATTTCAATGTAAAATAGTTGTGAAAACATGAATTCTTATATACTTTCAATGTAAAATACTTGTGGGCACGTTTTGAATTAGGATCGGCTTTATATTACTTTCAATGAAACACACGTATGTTGAAAAATGTAAGTGCAGAGAAAAATGTGTGTAGCTGTTTTGAATTCGGTTTTCTAGCGAGAAGTTACACGTGCACCGTTTTGAATTAGGATCGGCGTTATATACTTTTAATGTAAAATGTGAAAACCTGAATTCTTTTCAAATGTAAAATACTTGTGGGCACGTTTTGAATTAGGATCGGCTTTATATTACTTTCAATGGAACATATTTCAAAACACACGTATGTTGAAAAATGTAAGTGCAGAGAAAATGTGTGTAGATGTTTTGAATTTGGTTTTCTAGCGAGACAGTATGACAGATGCAAAATATCGCATTCAAGTCAATTGTGTTTAATTAAAGTGGATTCTGATTTATGTTTAGAGGCTGCAAATACACATGGGCCGGTTTCAATTCAAAATGTGTTCACTCTTGTGATAGGTTGAAAAGTGGGTTGGCAAAAGTACGCAGATGGTGGTAATCTGCTATATAAGGAGATTGCTCTAATATTAATTTAATTAGTCGAAGTTTACTGCATATATTTACATACAAACATGTATATAATTGATATTCAGGGATTTAAATACAAGAAAAACGAGTTTGTGTGTAAAGAAATTGCGGTTTTGAACTTGTTGAAAGGTGATGTTTGGCATCAAATTTTTAAACTGCCAATACATTCCAGTTGTTTGAGTCAAGATCATATAAAACATAACGACTGGGTGACAAGGAATATTCATGGTATTTCTTGGGATGAATCTTCAACGGCTGGAATGGTGTCATCATATATAGCGCTTTATTTGAAGCAAATTATCCGACCCGGTGAAGAAGTATTTGTGAAGGGCCTAGAAAAGAAGAAATTGATTGAAACATATATAATGCAAAACTTTGTAACTGATATGCTTGCACTAGGTTGTCCTAAGCTATCGGAGTTAAAAATCAACAATCGTTTAAAATATAACATCCATTGTTGTAGACACAGCAATAATAATTTGCAATGCGCAAAACAAAATACCGTGTTATTAAAAGAATGGCTTGATAATAATAAAAAACAATAGAAAGATTTTGTCTGTATTATTTATTTTTAATATAATTTTACAATATTAGCCTTACAAAATTCCTTTATAATAATAATAAAAAACAATAGAAAGATTTTGTCTGTATTATTTATTTTAATATAATTTTACAATGTTAGCCTTATTAACTATTATTATAACAACTTCTAGCAAACATTATTTTTATCGATCCAGCTATTGTGTACGTTAGAGAAGCTTAACCATTTTACAAATACTTTATTTCCACTCTTTCTTAGGACTTTTCTACCAGGTAAATTCCTGGATGTTTAACCTTTTGCAACTCCGTTTCATAAAATGCACCTTTGATTTCTTTCTCATCTTGATCTTCTAATATATATGTTGTAGGATTGGTTACGTTTACCTTTTTAATCTTAAAAATTTCATTTGACCAGTTTGGCGTGTAACCTTTCGTAAATGCTTCCCTGTGTTTACTAATTCTCACAGTCTTTTATTGAATATTTTGGTATTTTGGTTGCAAGTTTGATGTGGGTAAATGATGATTTAAGAATAGTTTTTTCATTTGATTTATCAACTTTTACAGGTTTGACTCCGATAGTATTGTGAACTGTATTGTTGTATTGTTTCACAATATCGCTTAAATTTTTTATCCAATTGTAAGAACCGTTCAGGTTAAACAAGCGCCACATTTTTCCCTTTAAAGTTCTAATTACACCTTCCACAATGCATGCTTTCTTTGTAGAAAAAACACTATAATGGTTTATGCCATATGTCTGCATTAAGGATTGAAAGTGTTTGTTATAATATTCTTTACCAAAATCAGACTGCAAATTTCTTGGCGGATTTTTAAATTTATTTAAAATTGTTTTCATTGCAGTAGTAACATCAATACCCGTTTTACTTTTAAGTGGTACAGCCCATACGTATTTGGAGAAACAATCAATAACTACTAAAATGTATTTAAATCCTTTGTTTGTTTGCGAATATGGTAGCATTTCAATCAAATCGGTCTGAAGAAGGTCATTTAAACCTTTTACTATCACTTTGCGTCTCTTGAAATTTATTCTTGCTGGTTTATGAAGTTCATTTACTATATCCTCTTTCACTTTTGATTGAGCAACTATCATAATACTTTTTCTAATCAGGATTTATTAAATACAATTAATGAAATACTTCTATGTTTGAATGTCGTGGGCTCCACTTGCTTTGAAAGGAACTTTTAATATAAAATCAAGAAACATTGTGGTATTGTTTATAATAGCACCGCTGTCACAGCTGATTACATCCATACGTTTAAGCAAAAATCCTTGTAACTGTGCAATTACATAACTTTTTCGTTTATAAAATTTCAATGTCTTGCGGGTATCCTTTAATATTCTCAATGACTGCTTCCTCATAAGGAAATTCATAATTATGTTTAATGTTGAAAATAAGGAATGTCTTGTCACCGTCGAGGAATGTATTAGAGTAAAACGTTGCTACTACCGTGTAATGTAACATATGTAACTTGTACTCAATCAAGGTTTCAAAACCTTCACTTTTGTTTTCATATTCCTGTTCACTTATATCTATTTTACGGTTATGTAAGTGCCTTCCAAATTTGTCAATTATCATATCATCTAATTACTTTCGCCTCACGCAATTCTTCAATGATCGAATTTATTTCGTTGCCGTGACCTGTGTGTCCAGCAGTCTGAGATGAAACTAAAAGTCGTAATCTATCAACAAGTTCATTGGGATCATTCCAATATAAATAATCTATAGCGTTATTTGATACTTCCATTGTCATACCGTCTCCAAGACGCTTTCTATAGGGTAATGTTCTAGGTCTACGGGTGTTTGGGGAAGTATGTTTAATGTAGATATTATATTTTGTACTTATATGAAGTATTACCCTGAATTTGTTCTGTTTCAGAATAATATCTTCTATTAGCATTTGTTCTTTTTACAATATCAAGGTACGACTTTAGATCTTGATGACTGTACCCGACAGGATATTTTTTAAACAGTAGTTCGTACAATCCAGGAGTACCTTTATATTTCAAATCATTTATTAGAACATTTTCATCATCCAACGCGAAATTCGAATTGCCTATCATAAGACCATTTGAATCAGGGTTAAACCTAATACCATATTTAAGATCAAATTCGTTCTTAACATCTTTAAACAAATTGTAAATATATTCTCGAGGTAGCGGATGTAGCTGTTCAAGATAATGTGTCATACCAGGTGAATCGGCAAAGCTTTGAATATATTCCTGGGCTTCTTGTGCATTTCGATTAATTTCTGCTTCGTATTCATTCTCAACATCATCATCATCATCTACCTCTATCGAATCATTTTTTATATTTGGTATATGCTGAGCAATAACCGGCGAATCAATATAGTCAACGTTCCTTTCTAGCAATTTAGGTTTAATTTTTTTTACACTGCTATGACGCAGTTCTTCTTCTTCTTTAAATTTTTCTTTCTTTACCACACTTTCCCCATCCAGTTTATTAGCAATAGTTTCTAATCGTGATGTTATGGGTAATATTGATTCCACTTGGACGACTTCATTATCTTTTAACTGACGCAATTTGTTTTTTACAATGTTTCTTTTCTTAATTAAAATTCTTTTAAGTTTTATCGCCTCCTTGTTCATTGCGTAAAAGTTTATTGTAGTAAAAAAAATTCTTCGATACTAACGATACTTGCGTCTCTCAAGGTTTAAATATGTATGAAGTGATCAAAACCTATTCGGTACCTTCCTTGATCTGGATCACTATCTTTGTCTACAACTAAGAAACCGTATTTGTCTTGCCAACAAGCAGCACATATTTCACGGAATTTATCATACTTCATGTCAGTATTGACGTGATCGTCATATATGTGTTTTAAGTTTAAATCATCTTGTTTAAATAAAACTAAAAGATTAGCATTATCACGTAGTAAGTGCTTAGGTATACGAGTATAACTTTGACAAATGTAAAAACTGTCTACTTGTTTATGACGCCCCATACTAAAGTGTTCCCTAATGATACCTTGTTTATCGCAAGCTACATCATCAAAAACAAATATAGAATTATTTCAAACATCAGATGGTGATATAATATTATCAGAACTGGAAAATGTATAATATTTGATCCCTTTTATTGGTTGCAGTAGACTTTCAAGGGTTTGATACTTTGGTTGATAAAGTGATTTAGAATAAACATATACGTTTTCAAACTTTAAACCATTAGGATGTTCTATCAGCCCAATCATAACATTGGTTTTACCGCAATTTGATGGACCAACAACTAGACATCGAATACATGAAGGCAGAAGAACGCTATGTTTTTTCTTTTTAGCTAAGGATTGCACGCCAATGTCATTATTGTTTATGGTTAAAGGTGTTGATTGTTTCACAACACGCATGTTTGCAAGTACTAAATTCGATTTGTAAAAAGGTGGAATTATATATATATATATATATATATATATATATATATATATAGAAAGGCAGTATATAAAGAATCATTAATTCATAATATTTTATTTATTTACTGCACAGCTTGAGAGGATAGTTGTCCGCTAATGATTACATATAATAATTCTAAAACTACTGGGAACGGACTATTAAATACTGTAATTAACAATTTACCATTTGAAGCGCATATTCCGGGTTACAAATTTTGCGGTCCGGGTACAAAACTAATCGAACGGTTAGCTCGGGAGACAAGGAATAAACAAGTTAGACGAGGCTTGTAAGGAGCACGATATTGCTTACTCCAAAGAAAAGGATCTATCTAAATGTCATCAAGCAGATTCGAAGTTAGCTACAGAAAGACTAAATTTTGGTGACTCGTCTTTAGGTGAAAAAGTAGCAGCATTTGGAGTAGCTACCGCAATGAAAGCTAAAGTAAAACTTGGTATGGGTGCCTGTGCATCACTGAGAACAAAAAATATCAATAAAATAAGAAAACTGATAAAGAAACGTAAAATAAGAAGTACGCTAGGTATTAAAAGTATTATCAAACAAGCACGTACAGCTTTAAAAAAGACTAAAGGATCTAATATTATGGATGCAATCAACATAGCAATTAAGGCAGCCAATACAGCAAAACAAAAGAAGCATATTAAATCAGCTCGTATTATATCAATTCCTAAAACAGAAGGTTTTCTACCACTAATACCAATTTTTGCAGGCCTAAGCGCTCTTGGTACTCTTACTGGAGGTGCAGCTGCTGTTGCAAAAGCAGTTTCAGATACTAAAATAGCTAAGGAACAACTAGCGGAAAAACAACGTCATAACAAGGCAATGGAGGACATTGCAGTCGGAAACGGCATGTACATCAAACCTTATAAAAAGGTTTTGGTCTTTTTAGCCCTGCAAAACCTCAAAGGAACGCAACTTGATTTTACCTAATCGAGCACTAAGCAATGTAGAATTAATAGAGTTTGTTAAGCAATTAGAAGTACCATATTTCCGTGGAGTGTTCATGAGAAACAATCTTCCCAAGAAAGTTAATTTAAAAGAATGTGGTATAATCAATTTAGATGGAATAGAAGGTTTAGGCACGCATTGGACCTCTTACAAAAGTACGGTAGTAGCGCTATTTACTATGACAGCTACGGAAACCTGCGACCGCCAACAGAGTTGATAAGTTATTTGAATAGCGGGGTAAATGTAAAATTCTTTATAACATTAACCAAGAACAATCGTACGGTACTGTGTTTTGCGGTCATTTATGCTTACAATTTCTAAGTAGTGCATAGAACTGCGTATGAAGTTGTTATGTCGTACACTTTTACTCTAACGGGAAACACTTCAGTTTTAACAAGCAATTTTAATCCGCCTATAAACTTGGATAATGATTCGAGTACGTATTAGGATTAACAATTTTTGAGTCTTATAACACATTTCCAAACATAGAAAAAGGAATAAATAATAAATTTTATTATGGATCTAACGGAGAATTCATATAAATACCTGAAGGTGCTTATGAGATTAGAGAAATTAATAAATATCTTCAAAAAGCTTTAGGTGATAAAAGATGGCGTGGTCGTATGGATCAATCACGAAGCGCTAGAAAGACGCCAGTGTATATAGAAATTACAGCTGACAATAATACACTTAAATGTAGTATTAAATGTAGTCTAGATGTGGATTTTACCAAAAGGATTCAATTGGTTCTCTACTTGGTTTCAATCCGCGAAAATTGCTAGCATTTGTCACGCATCAAGCAGACTACGCGATCAACATTTGTAAAGTGAATGCAGTTTTAATCGATTGTAATATTGCAAGTTGGATCCTATTTAAATAGTAAACCAGCCCATGTAATACACGAATTTTTTCCTCAAGTACCTGCAGGTTTTAAAATTGTCAGTGTTCACCTACGATTATATATCTACCAATCAGGTCACGTATAATAAATGAAATAATAGTTAAAGTGTTAGATCAAGATGGAAATTTAGTTAATTTCAGAGGAGAACTGCTAACTGTAAGGTTGCATTTAAAAAATCTGCAATAGCCATGGGTATTAAGTATAATGCACGCAACATGTCAAGAATTGATATAAATGCTGGAAATTTCAAAGCAATCGACACTCGATTGATTGTTTCAAGACCGCTAACAACACAAAACCGGCAGTTTCTACAATCGTTAGGACTGCATTTAATTAAAAAGTAGAATGAATAGTGAAATACTGAACGTGCGTGAAAAGTTTACTTCGACAATGCAATTGTTAATATTGAAAACATACTCAACAACCTTATGCTAATACATCTTTAAACAATAATGATGAAATTCGAATCCCTATACAACAACAAGATGTATACACCTTACTATCGAAGAGCATGCAAATTAATTAGAACAGATGGAACGCCCTCTCAGACAGCAAAGTTTGTAAATAATGGAATTTTGCTGCTTTTTGATGAAATTAGATATGAGATTGGTGGTATCATTGTAGATCGTGTTCGGAATCCTGGATTAACGTCTATAATGAAGGGATATGTTTCATATAATAGCAATCAAAGTAAACATTTACAAAACGCTGGGTGGTTTCCTATGGATGATTCGCAAATAGTTGATGCCAATGGGAATTTTAATGTTGCAATAAACCTTTCAATGGTTCTCGGATTATGCGAAGATTTTAAAAAAATTATTTTAAACCTCCGTCATGAGTTAGTCTTACTACGTTCTAGTTTTGATATTAATGCTATAATTAATCCTACACCCGATGAAGAAATAAAAGTTGTTTTAAACAAAGTTTTATGGAAAATGCTGCATGTAGCCGTTGATGATACTCAACGAATTAATTTAATAGAATGCGTTGCACAAAATCAGGATTTGTATATTCCGTTTAGAGGATGGGAGTTGCATGAATATCAACTTCTACAAGAAACGAAACGTCATACATGGAACATTAAAACAACAACACAATTAGAAAAACCAAGATTTGTGATTGTTGGTTTCCAAACCAACCGAAAAATAGATACATGAGCTACTACAGTCGTTTTGATCATTGCTATTTAACCAACATGAAACTATATTTAAATTCAGAAATTTTCCCGTACGATAACTTAAATTTGAGGTTCGAGAATAAACAGACTGCGTTGTTATATGAGATGTATGCTCAGTTTCAGCAATCATACTACGAAAAGGAAAATGAGCCACTTTTAATCCTGAAGATTTACGAAGTATTGCACCATTAGTAGTCATAGATTGTTCTAGACAAAACGAAGCGTTAAAATCTGGTACTGTCGATATTAGATTAGAATTTGAAACTAGCAGAAACGTTTTGCCAAATACATCTTGTCATTGCCTTATACTTCATGATAAGATAGTCAAATACAATCCACTCTCAAACAGCATAAGAATATTATAATTACTTTATTATTATTATTACTGTACCTTTACAAATTATGAAAAAACAATAAATCATTTAGCAATCACAGTCTATTTATTAATATTTTTACATGTTTTTACAATATCTTTTACATGTTTGAATTATTAAGTGATTTAGTATACAGTCATAAACATTGTCAAATTTAAATAAAAGTTTTGTTATACATTTTTCAAATAAACTAACTGGTATGTTATTAACAAACTGGATTTTTTTAAACAGAACGGTTACTACTACTATTTTTTCTCTACAATACATTTATACTAATATAGTTCAACTCGGACAGATTGAAAGGTATCCTATTTTTAGACACATCCAAAAAGAAAAACGTTGTACGTGTGCAGGTATAAACATAACACTTTAATAAGTAACTTTAATAAGTAAAAAAAATATTATATGTTAATCGGGATAAAATAAATTGCATTCTTTATTTGAGCCAGTGGTTGAAGCTTTACAAGTCATTTCTTATAAGCGTCAAAAGAAATTTGCTTAATACTTGCTAAGGAAGATCCCTTTGACTTTTTTATTATACTATCCTGAACTCTGTAAGTGTACATTTTAGATCTAAGTCCTACAAACTCTAGCATGATGTCACCATTGTTTTCATCTTTCATAATACCAGGAACTTTTTTATTTGATAATGGAATATGATATTTGTTATGAGGGTCGTATTCGGAAGTATCAAATCTATGAATATCTTGTTTGATATAAGAGTAAATATCTTCAACGCTAAACTCGTATATCAAACTATCCGTATCTGTGTACAGCAGCTTTGCTTTGTTAGCAAATTGCGATTTTATATAACTATAGTGAAATTCATATAAATAGGTTTTGAAATATCTAGAATAGAAACCTACATAAATGGGTTTGTTTAAGTAAACCTCTAATTTATTCATTTCTATTAAGACTAGATCTTTGTCTAACACAGTGCAACTATGAAAATTAGGCTTCGCTATGTAACTACGAGCTCCAAACCGTCCTTCCCATTTGGTCACTAATTTCACATCTTTCCTTTTCCGTACGTTTTCCATCATCTTTCCATAAACCGAATTTATCATATTTTTATAAAAGCATATATCGAAACTGTTTTTGACTGTTGTCTTAATTTCGTATTCAAATCAATGTATTCTTTTAACCAAGGAGCTTGTTTAAACCGAAGAACCTTATGAATCTTTTCAGTTCTAAACCGTAGCTTAAATACATTTTAAATTCTTGTAGTGAATAATATAGTTGAGTTTTGGATATAAAGTTGTAAGTAATTTCTTTAAGTTTGATTTATTAGAAGGTAATGGTGGTATCATATGTTCAGGCGCCAAAGGTAAGTCACTGTAATTTCATGTAAAGATACTGGATAGTGTAAATCGCATTCAAAAATATATCCTACATCAGAATCATCGGGAATATTAAGTATGTCTAAACGTACTATATCTGGACTGGTACCATCTAAAATTCAAATTCTCCATATGGAAGATATTCAGACATTGCAGCCCCATATAAATTATTAACATCAAAATACATTAAATATTTAGAATCGAAATTTGGATCATAATCTGCATTCATATATTTGTTATTTGCTTTAGCATATCTATTCGAACATTGAGAAACACCGCCACGAATTCCCGTTCTAAAACATTATTTTTCAATATCAGTAAGCAGCTCGAGTTTAACGTTCGTCGTTTTAACATTGCATCTAGAGCTAAACCAGGAGCCGTAAAGTAGTGAAGCGGATCTAACTTATACGTGAACATACAAGTTTTCTAAAGTTTTCAAATATATCAGTCAAGAGCAGTACATCTGTTTTTAAATATAGGTCTGAATAGTCCCCTTGTGTTTTATATTAAATGTTTGCCAAACGTGTTTAGCATGATTGTAGTCTTCATCTGAGATTTCTTCATTGCGCAAACGATTAAAGAATGCTGTTTTACAGGGTAAATCGGTTTCATTGAGCCTATCCCAAGAGTTAATGTAATCATAGGGAAATATGCCTTTACGCGTAAGTAACTGAAACTCATTATCGGTGTTACAATTTTCCCTGGTGATGGATTTTTTATTATCATCTAAGTACGAAGCTAATTTTTCGATACTAGATGCCATAAACCTGAATGAATCGATAAATCTAAAACTAACTTTCGTACAATTTACATATTTTGTAAAAGATATGTATTTTTCCTTATTTATTGGTAGAATTCTTACCAAACCTGAAAACCCTAACGCAATTTTTAATAATGAAATGCGAATCGTAGCCTGATAAGTTATGAAAAACTACCGGTATCATATAAAAATTATGATAATTGATGTTGCAATCTTGATGAGCCGCTTCTCGAAATTCACCTGTAAAGTGGCAGTGATCGCGAACTCTAATATCATCTATACTAAAAGGTTTATTGCAAATGTGACAGTGAAGGGCAAATTTAAATGCTAACTTTTGTTCTTCTGTTAAAGGATTCATAGGTTTTGTGTTACAGAAAATTTTATTAGTCGTTTCTGAAATCAGTTTCAATTGAGCAACAAACCATTCTATACAATCCTTTCCGCGATACAATTGAAATTTGGAATATTTATTATCATACGAGCATTTCAAATAATACGCTACACTAAAGGGTATATGCCTTTGGTAAGAGACTGTGTTTAGTATTACCTCCGACTCATTGCATGGTTCTAATATACATTCGAGATCTGCATAAACTACAAATGATACTTTTTCTTGATAGTGGAAATGTTTAAATGTTAGATACTTTTCGGATTGTTCGGGTAATCTTATTGAGCAAGTATTCTGTTTTTCGCAATAATTCGAATGACGCTTAAGTAATGCTGCTGTACTAAAATTATTTAAACATCTATAACAAAAAAATTTTCTATGTTCATGTGAAGACAACTGTTTTGCAAATAATTTTGACATATCCTTAATCCAAGTAAAATGAAAGTGATTCTCATTAGCATTTATCGGACGAGAATATTGTAAGGAATCATTATTTAAAACTAACAGATTAATAGGTTCAATTTTTTTAAAATTTTCACTTAAACAAAATGGCAGTATTTTAGTATTTTCTATACAATATAGGTTAATTGTGAGATTGTTAAGCTTCTCAATTTTTTTTGTCTTTTAATGCGATTGGAAACTGAATTGAATTGTAGCGTAATACTGTATCAAAATGTGGATAGCTAGATATTCTCTGACTATTTTGTTTAGCAGGATATAAAGCGGAAACCAAGCTCAAAGAATGCAATGTTGATCGTTATTTATTACATTTACCACAGCTTTTTTTTTTATAAAGTCCGGAACCGGTACAAACGTTGAACACCCTCCTTTAAGTGGATCATGATTGTTTATATTTACCTTCAAGTGTAAAACTTCTTGGATTGCCCAACCAGAATCTTTCTCGCTAAATTCTTCTAATCGCTTCGAAATCTTGTTCAATACGTTCTCCTTATACACAGCTTGAGATTGGTATTTATATCGATGTGACGATTTGCAGTAGGAAACGTTTTCAAATCTATTTCGCCAGTTGTAGGCTTAACAAAGTTAGCGGCAAATATTACATTAACTTTCAACATTGACTTTTTTAAGCAAGCAACAATCTTGCGTTTAAAACTAGCGAACGCCTTGTCTAAGAACACTAGAGGATCTCTATAATTTAAATTGGTAATAAGTCCCGTAATTATTCGACTTCCAAAACATGATTGTACATCATGCCAAATCAAATTTTTTCGAGTATGACCTCTAGAAAGCGTTGCATCAACACCTTTACCACGATATTCCAAAGAGCGTTTCAAGTGCCTCAATCGTACAAAATAACTTTTAAGATGTGCCAAATTAGATTCCAGCCTACTAGGATTTTCTTGTTGATTGTCTTCGTATACTTTATTTCTAATAGCAAGCTTCAATATACTAATATTTGCTTTGATAATTAAAATGTGTTTCGTTATTTCATTCACTGATTTAATTAGATTCACGCATTTTACAGTTAATCTCAAAATTGCGCTACTAATCTCGGATACGGTTTTAGCATTCATGTTGTTTTATAAACATTTGTGAAATTTTGTGCTGTGTGGTTGACTTTTCTTGGTGGCATGTTTATGGTTGTAGAAACTTATTGTAAAAGATACATGTACTGGACAATTTATTGATGTTGAATATTGAAAAAGTGTGTATTTAGAACATCCAAAATTTATTCAGGATAAAAACTGAATTGTAAAGGGTAAACGGGTCTGTAAAAAATTTTGTTTTAATTTATGCAAGGTTTAAAAGGCATATACAAACTGAACTGGGTTATAATGAGCCCACCCTACTCCAGTGTGAAGTCAATTTAGGGTAACATGTGGGGCCCATCTGCTCATATCTCATTGAATTTGTTTAAAAATCATTGAAAAAATCAAGGACTTTAAAACATACCATAATTTAAGTTTTATAATTATTGTATCAAACTGTTTTAACAAATGTGTAAATATAATTGATCTGTTAATAGGTGTAAATAAAAGGTTGTATGGTTGTGGTATTATTTGGTAGTTTTATTGAATGGTGTGCGAGTGTGAAAGAGATATGTCTGTAAATTTAGGTATTCGAGAAGAGGCACAGCTGAGCTAGCCAGGGAAGCTGAAGAGTTTGAAGGCGAAATAAAAGGGTAAGAAATTTTTAAAATTTTTATTTTTTTTCGAAAACTTTTATGTTGACCCAAGGGGGCACGAATTTTAATAGAGAATCCAGAGACTGTCCCGACTTTCACGGCATTTTATGACGCCCAATTCGTGGGGCTCGTATGATTTAGGTGAAGGATGGATGTTAAAGCTTAGTCCCAGACTGCCACGGCAATATATATATATATATATATATATATTGCTGTGTAACCTACAAAAAGCCTCACCAGAGTAAAAAAAAATATTCGAGCCTCTCGAATTTGGCACCAAGATTTGCTGTGATTCTCGCCCTGTTGAATCTCTTCTTCTGATAGTCGCCTTTTTACTCTTTCCGCCTCGGCTGCTCACCTAGTTAAAACTTTCATCCTCATTCATAAAAAAAACATATTCCTACCACAAACATCAACATTAACTCTATTTACATCAATATTCATAATACATTAAAATTTCAAAATTAAATTTCAGCATAAATTTCAGTATCATAAAATTTCAAGTTTAAATTTGTCATCATTTTAATTTGCATCCAGAATTAAAGTCCTTGTCGGATGCATACTAATGTAGTTAACAATATGTGCAGACCTAAGTCTGAATAAAAGGGAGCATCTCCCACCCCTTTACGTTAATTAAACAGGTTAGTCTAATTGAGCTCAAAGACAGACCCAAATTTTCATCATAATCAAAACATAAACTGCTAAATACTCCTTTCTACTTAAACAAGAAAATTTTACCTTAAAATTCAAATTTGTTGGTTATACAAATTCACTACTGTCCATCTTTATCAAACAAATTATAACGATATTCAACACACACCAAAACATCAAAGTTCGAACAAAATTGTATAATTTACCTGAAGGTTGCTGCACTCGTGGCTTCAATGTACATCGTCCTTGCTAATTTCACCATTCCAACTGGGTTATGTTTACGTCCTCGGATTCTGACCGCTTTTAAAATTTTTCTACACCACCATTCATCTAAAATTGTTTCAGGGCTTCTCAGGAACTCATCTATGTATATCTAAATCTTGTTTTGTGGACCCAATCACGTTTACGAGTAACACTTGATTACTCACTCCCGACAATTAGCGAAGCAATTCATGATTCGTTCACGCTATACAAAGCTGCATACTTAAATGTATTTATTTATCGCTACTAATTTAGATAATTGGTACAGTAATACCCGCAAATATAACTAGACTTTATTACCTTATCTATCTTTTCTAAGTGCTCTAATGCATAATAACTTGTATCGTAGCACGTATTCTGCTTGCAGTATCGTATAACATCAAAAAATAAAGAGCAAAACTGTTTAAAGTATTCAGTAAAATCAAAAATCTAAGAGCCAAACTGTTTAAAGTATTGAATAAAAATCGAAAATCTAAGAGAGCGAAACTCATATAAACACGGGTTTATATAAGAGCCCGCTTGCACGTCGGTTTTGTCCCTCAACGGACAATTTTTAGAATTTCGCATTCTATGTTTCCCTTTTCGACAGCTCGGCACGCAATTCTACAAAATTTGCACTCGCGCCAGTTGAAAATCTAAGATATTTTCACACGTCGCGCAACGCGTCTGCGAACAACTAATTAATTTTATATAGAAATTGTTGTTTTCACCTCTCATATCTGCAACGTATTTCAACCAATCGCAAACCTAGTGACGTTGCTCAAATCACGCCTTTTATTAGCCGTGTCTCTGTTTTACCTGTTTTATCATCCCTTTCTACCTTGGTCTGAGTGGTACAAATCGATATTCTTTACTATCGGTTATTTTAATCCACGTGGATTCTTATTTGAGTTAAATAACCGCTCAACTAGCCTTCCCGTTAATATAAGCTACGGTTTATCCGACCGTTTGCAATATACGCAGAATTTTCATGTTTATCCAAACAAATTAAACAGAACGTGATATTTAAAAATACGCCGGTGTTCAATCATAATACTTCTACGACTTGGATATTCCACGTATTTATAACCTTCTTGATAGATTTGTATGCTAGCAACGCGTCTCATATTTGGTATTATTGGGTTTTTAAAAGCTTTTATGCATAGTATACCTTAATAATTGTTCAATTAACTCCAATTAAAATAATAATGAATGGCATTGGCTTCTACCCTTTAATTTTTAGCGAATACTAATTAAATATTAATTATTATTTGTACACTTTGTTTAATGCCCGTTACTTAAAAATTGAATTAATTGATATAAATTTCGCACGTAATTTCTATTTGTTTCTTTATACAAGGTGATTAAAATTGTTTGATGTCGTTAATTAATTTTCTACCCTGGTCTAAATTTGAGTAATATATATATATATATATATATATATATATATATATATATATATTGTAGTGGTTTTAAAGGGTTAAATTTAGTAATAAACAAGGCAATTTTAAACACCCTGTATAGAGGAAACAACCAGAATTTACGTGCGAAATTTATTTCAATTAGTGAATTTAAAGTAACAAGTATTAACAAAATTTTACAAGTAGTGATTAAAATTGAGTTAGGTTCGTAAAGAAAATAAATTGTAGAAGCCAATGCAAATTATTAATTAATTTAATTGAGTTCAGTTGAAAGGGTTATTACGTTTAATACGTATAAGATCTTGAAAAATCGATAATACCAAGGTGAAAAACCTTGCTAACAAACGAACAGCCGTTGAATATAAAATACCTTGAAACGTAAACTCCTAGAAATGTTGTTTTAAAACGTTTGTTAATTGAACACCTGCAGCTTTGGAAATGTCATGTTCCCCTTATTTGTGTAGATAAAAGACAGTATTCGAGGTATATCGGGTAAACGGTCGGACGGTTTGCATAAATGCTAACTAAAAGTTTCCTTAAATGCGCATAAGGAATGGACAATCAATGATATGCTTCGGAATGAGACAGGCATAATAGCGGTTCATTTCGAAACGTACGTATTCAGTCCACATGGGTTAGATAGAACGCGGACAGTAATATCGATTTTCTACCACTCAAACAAGGTTAGAAGGAAACATAGAATATGCATAAGAGAGGAATAGCGTTAATACAGGCGGGGTTTCAAGACGTCACTGAATATTTCATTGGTCTATATAGTTAGTTGTAAAACAGACAAACACGGGAATATTGAATGCGGGTTTTTCGGAAAATATCATAACGACTAGTTAAATTTCGAAGATTTTGAAAACGGTTGAACAAAATTTGAGGAAGTATTATTTTAAATGAGGTATTTCGCGGGAAGAGTGGCCGAGAGGTGGCATAGTAAAGTGTATAAATACTCTAAGAGAATTAGCATCGCTCTCTTTTAACTTCGCTCTTAGTATTTTCATCGCTTCAGACTACGTACAGAAATTTACCACGAGCTTGTAAGTATATCAAAAAATTTTAAATTAAATAGTACAGTGTTGGCCTTATAATTTGATACGCGGATGGTGTCGAGTCTAAATTTTATCGAGGTGCAACATATATTTTTTAACAAGCTCGTGAAGTGACGTAATGTAACGTAAATTAAATTAAGCAATTATCAAAGAAGTGTAAAATATTTGGATTTGGATTTGAATGTATCGTGTATGAATAGCATGCAGCACAACTTAGAGGGTGTTCATCTACAAATAGCTGGCGGCGGCGAGCAAATCAGAACCACGTAACCTAGAGCGAAACAACTTAACCGCTTCGTCAACGGAGTAGGGATCTTCAAGAAATTCTAGGTAACGCTTTAGAATTTGTTGTTTGTATAAACTATGAAAATCATTGTGATGTGTGAGAGTGAACTATGAAGGTATTTTGCATTATTTTGCGTATTAAAAATAATACGTATAACTAACTTTTATTATGGTATTTAAATATAAATCTAAAGGTGTACATAAAACTTATTAACGTTCCTCAGGAATTTAAATTCTTATTGTTAAGAGTACATGGGTTTTTTTTTGTGTTTGCAGTAGGCGTATGCAAAGTAAAAAGCATACATTAATCATAAAAAAAACTGGGTTATCATGAGCTCACCATACTCCAGAGTGTACTAATTAAAATTAATTCTACATAAAGAAAGAAAAATAAGGTATGATTCAGGACCCATTTACTCCAGTTACATTCAATGTGTTTGATATTTCTAGTTAAAAATTTTGGACTTTACAAAAATCGAATTTATTGAGGTGTAAATTGACCACCAAAATGTAAATAATCTTGAAGTTTTATTTGTAAATAGTGATAAATAAATATTGTATGATTGTTGTATTATTTTGTGGTTTTATTGAGAGTGTGCGTGAACGATAAAGAGTATGATAGTGAATATAGGTATCCAAGAGAAGGCCCAACTGAGCTAGCCAGGGAACTGTGGAAGTAATTAAATGATGGAAGCAGAATCTGGGTAAGAAATTATTTTTTTTGAAAATTTAACTATTGGGTAAAAT
The DNA here is from genome assembly GCA_036346225.1 of Platerodrilus igneus. Classification (NCBI taxonomy): domain Eukaryota; kingdom Metazoa; phylum Arthropoda; class Insecta; order Coleoptera; family Lycidae; genus Platerodrilus; species Platerodrilus igneus. Next base: position 98,896 of record JARFIW010001144.1, read on the forward strand.
TTATGACGATTTTCGAGTAAATTAATAAAATTTTCGAATATTTTTGTTACTGAGGCTCGATTTAGAGAGGTTACACGGCAATATATATATATATACAGGGTGAGTTTTTAGTGTGGCAACAGTCGATAACTCCGTTATTATAAAAGCTACGTAAACCAAATTTGGAGGCATATTAGGCATGCCTAAAGTGCTCATTTTAAAAATATTTGGTAGCATACAGGGTGTTTCATAATTCCAGGGCATATTAAACTTATATTTTTTTAAATGGAACACCCTATATATTATTACATTTTTGAAAAGTCCATAAAAAGAGCTTTAATTTGATATCAAATTATATCTATGTATTCCTTTTAGTTTTTGAGATATTCAACTGTTTTTAGAAAAAATGACCCTTATTAGATACATTGTCACTACACTAATACACAACTTTTGTTAATTTTCAAGATGCAGAAAAATTTACTATATATCATAGTATATTTGTAATTATCACTCTTTTGAAATTTCTTCACAGTATACAGGGTGTGTCAGGTTTTCGCAAAATTCAATTTTTAAAACTTTTTTTAAATGGTACCTTACCAATTTTATTGCTACAATGCATAGTTCATTAACTGTCCTTTCATTTTTGTTAAGCATTCCCTATACCTAAATCCATTATTTTCTGAAATATTTTTGATTTTCTTCAAATTTTAGGAATGTTTTTAATTTACATAACTAAATATTTTTCAAAGTCGAATAACTCGAAAACCAATCGACATAGAGTATTGATGCTACGGAAAAATATGCTCAGGAGGTCGATATTAACCTAAAAATAATATTTATATTTTGTTATATTGAAGTTTTATATAACCAAAATTTCGACTTTAAAGTCGAATTACTCGAAAACTAGATGAGATAATGAAAATTGGCTAGCATATTCTTAATCATCGTAAAAAACTGAACAAGATCCATATATCAAATGTTTGTAAAACGAAAAAAACGTGTAACGGACGACGGCGGCGACGACGGCGACGTAGCGATCTTATTAACCTAACTTACTTCGTAAGTTTGGTTGAAATAACTTACTATTGGAGAATATTATAAAACAATTAATACATATTGATTAACAATCAACTACACTTATCCAATAACAATTTTCACTAAAGATATAACAACCTACAATAATACGCTATCAACAGAATTCTGCCAGATCAACAATATGCATTTTATAGAAAATGTTCAAGCAGGAAATCAGGCAGGCTTTGAAAAAAATAACTATTACATGTAAAGTGTCATTTAGGTTTATTAATTGTAGTGTGTTGTCATTTAACAGGATATCTCTCTTGGTATATTCTTGATGCAAGTAGGAAATTTTTTAAACTTGCTCCCAATACCCAAATCATATTTATTTGTTCTTCCACTCTAAAATTCATTTTGAAAACTCCTTCAAAGATTACATTTAAAACAGAACTCAGAACTGATAATGTGTTAAATGACAACACACTACAATTAATAAACCTAAATGACATTTTACATGTAATAGTTATTTTTTTCAAAGCCTGCCTGATTTCCTGTTTGAACATTTTCTATAAAATGCATATTGTTGATCTGGCAGAATTCTGTTGATAGCGTATTATTGTAGGTTGTTATATCTTTAGTGAAAATTGTTATTGGATAACTGTAGTTGATTGTTAATGAAAATGTATTAATTGTTTTATAATATTCTCCAATAGTAAGTTATTTATAGTTATGTAAATTAAAAACATTCATAAAATTTGAAGAAAATCAAAAATATCTCAGAAAGTAATGGATTTAGGTATAGGGAATGCTTAACAAAAATGAAAGGACACTTAATGAGCTATCCATTCTAGCAATAAAATTGGTAGGGTGCCATTTAAAAAAAATTTTAAAAATTGCATTTTGCGAAACCTGACACACCCTGTATACTGGGAGGAAATTTCAAAAAGGTGATATTTACAAATATACTATGGTATATGGTAAAATTTTCTGCATCTTGAAAATTAACATAAGTTGTGTATTAGTGCAGTGGCAATGTATCTAATCAGGGTCATTTTTTCTAAAAACAGTTGAATATCTCAAAAACTAAAAGGAATAGACAAATACAATTTGATATCAAATTAAAGCTCTTTTTATGGGCTTTTCAAAAATGTAATAATATATGGGGTGTTCCATTTAAAAAAATATAAGTTTAATATGCCCTGTAATTATGAAACACCCTGTATGCTTCCAAATATTTTTAAAATGTGCACTTTAGGCATGCCTAATATGCCTCCAAATTTGGTTTGCGTAGCTTTTATAATAACAGAGTTATCGACCGTTGCCACACTAAAAACTCACCCTGTATATATATATATATATATAAGTAGGTATTTAGGGCCGGTCCTAATTCAAAACGCGACAGACGTATTTTCCATGTGTAAAATACGTCTGTCACGTTTTGAATTAGGATCGGCCCTATATAATTTCAATGTAAAATAGTTGTGAAAACATTTCAATGTAAAATAGTTGTGAAAACATGAATTCTTATATACTTTCAATGTAAAATACTTGTGGGCACGTTTTGAATTAGGATCGGCTTTATATTACTTTCAATGAAACACACGTATGTTGAAAAATGTAAGTACAGAGAAGAATGTGTGTAGCTGTTTTGAATTCGGTTTTCTAGCGAGAAGTTACACGTGCACCGTTTTTGAATTAGGATCGGCGTTATATACTTTTAATGTAAAATGTGAAAACCTGAATTCTTTTCAAATGTAAAATACTTGTGGGCACGTTTTGAATTAGGATCGGCTTTATATTACTTTCAATGGAACATATTTCAAAACACACGTATGTTGAAAAATGTAAGTGCAGAGAAAATGTGTGTAGATGTTTTGAATTTGGTTTTCTAGCGAGACAGTATGACAGATGCAAAATATCGCATTCAAGTCAATTGTGTTTTAATTGAAGTGGATTCTGATTTATGTTTAGAGGCTGCAAATACACATGGGCCGGTTTCAATTCAAAATGAATTCACTCTTGTGATAGGTTGAAAAGTGGGTTGGCAAAGTACGCAGATGGTGGTAATCTGCTATATAAGGAGATTGCTCCTAATATTAATTTAATTAGTCGAAGTTTACTGCATATATTTACATACAAACATGTATATAATTGATATTCAGGGATTCAAATACAAGAAAAACGAGTTTGTGAGTAAAGAAATTGCGGTTTTGGACTTGTTGAAAGGTGATTTTTGGCATCAAATTTTTAAACTGCCAATGCAGTCCAGTTGTTTGAGTCAAGATCATATAAAACATAACGACTGGGTGACAAGGAATATTCATGGTATTTCTTGGGATGAATCTTCAACGGCTGGAATGGTGTCATCATATATAGCGCTTTATTTGAAGCAAATTATCCGACCCGGTGAAGAAGTATTTGTGAAGGGTCTAGAAAAGAAGAAATTGATTGAAACATATATAATGCAAAACTTTGTAACTGATATGCTTGCACTAGGTTGTCCTAAGCTATCGGAGTTAAAAATCAACAATCGTTTAAAATATAACATCCATTGTTGTAGACACAGCAATAATAATTTGCAATGTGCAAAACAAAATACCTTTTTATTAAAAGAATGGCTTGATAATAATAAAAAAAAACAATAGAAAGATTTTGTCTGTATTATTTATTTTAATATAATTTTACAATGTTAGCCTTACAAAATTCCTTTATAATAATAATAAAAAACAATAGAAAGATTTTGTCTGTATTATTTATTTTAATATAATTTTACAATGTTAGCCTTATTAACTTCTAGCAAACATTATTTTTATCGATCCAGTTATTGTGTACGTTAGAGAAGCCTAACCATTTTACAAATACTTTATTTCCACTCTTTCTTAGGACTTTTTCTACCAGGTAAATTCCTGGATGTTTAACCTTTTGCAACTCCGTTTCATAAAATGCACCTTTGATTTCTTTCTCATCTTGATCTTCTAATATATATGTTGTAGGATTGGTTACGTTTACCTTTTTAATCTTAAAAATTTCATTTGACCAGTTTGGCGTGTAACTTTTCGTAAATGCTTCCCTGTGTTTACTAATCCTCACACTGTCTTTTATTGAATATTTTGGTATTTTGGTTGCAAGTTTGATGTGGGTAAATGATGATTTAAGAATAGTTTTTTCATTTGATTTATCAACTTTTACAGGTTTGACTCCGATAGTATTGTGAACTGTATTGTTGTATTGTTTCACAATATCGCTTAAATTTTTTATCCAATTGTAAGAACCGTTCAGGTTAAACAAGCGCCACATTTTTCCCTTTAAAGTTCTAATTACACGTTCCACAATGCATGCTTTCTTTGTAGAAAAACACTATAATGGTTTATGCCATATGTCTGCATTAAGGATCGAAAGTGTTTGTTATAATATTCTTTACCAAAATCAGACTGCAAATTTCTTGGCGGATTTTTAAATTTATTTAAAATTGTTTTCATTGCAGCAGTAACATCAATACCCGTTTTACTTTTAAGTGGTACAGCCCATACGTATTTGGAGAAACAATCAATAACTACTAAAATGTATTTAAATCCTTTGTTTGTTTGCGAATATGGTAGCATTTCAATCAAATCGGTCTGAAGAAGGTCATTTAAACCTTTTACTATCACTTTGCGTCTCTTGAAATTTATTCTTGCTGGTTTATGAAGTTCATTTACTATATCCTCTTTCACTTTTGATTGAGCAACTATCATAATACTTTTTTCTAATCAGGATTTATTAAATACAATTAATGAAATACTTCTATGTTTGAATGTCGTGGGCTCCACTTGCTTTGAAAGGAACTTTTAATATAAAATCAAGAAACATTGTGGTATTGTTTATAATAGCACCGCTGTCACGAAAACTGATTACATCCATACGTTTAAGCAAACATCCTTGTAACTGTGCAATTACATAACTTTTTTCGTTTATAAGAATTTCAATGTCTTGCGGGTATTTTTTAATATTCTCAATGACTGCTTCCTCATAAGGAAATTCATAATTATGTTTAATGTTGAAAATAAGGAATGTCTTGTCACCGTCGAGGAATGTATTAGAGTAAAACGTTGCTACTACCGTGTAATGTAGCATATGTAACTTGTACTCAATCAAGGTTTCATAACTTTCACTTTTGTTTTCATATTCCTGTTCACTTATATCTATTTTACGGTTATGTAAGTGCCTTCCAAATTTGTCAATTGTCATATCATCTAATTACTTTCGCCTCACGCAATTCTTTAATGATCGAATTTATTTCGTTACCGTGACCTGTGTGTCCAGCAGTCTGAGATGAAACTAAAAGTCGTAATCTATCAACAAGTTCATTGGGATCATTCCAATATAAATAATCTATAGCGTTATTTGATACTTCCATTGTCATACCGTCTCCAAGACGCTTTCTATGGGGTAATGTTCTAGGTCTACGGGGTGTTTGGGGAAGTATGTTTAATGTAGATATTATATTTTTGTATTTATATAAATTATTACCCTGAATTTGTTCTGTTTCAGAATAATATCTTCTATTAGCATTTGTTCTTTTTACAATATCAAGGTACGACTTTAGATCTTGATGACTGTACCCGACAGGATATTTTTTAAACAGTAGTTCGTATAATCCAGGAGTACCTTTATATTATGACCGTGTAGACAACATATTTGTCACTCCTCAAGATTTATAAATATTAGTGGTATTAAGCGTATATTATTTTTCGTTTGAGTGCGTCGGTAATAAAGGTTACACTGGGACTACTGTGCAACTAAAAATTTCTTAAATTAAAGTGAAATTTATGTAAAAATTCAGAAAAATTAGCTAGTTCAACTAATACAATTCTCCTCGTGTCGTGTTATCGTTATCGTTCAGACTACACGTGTGTATCCATAGTATATAAAGGTTATATTTATTTGTTTGTTTGTATCGAATAAAATAATTATGGATAGAAGCAATATAAGTTTGTCTCTAAGTTCTTTGCAAGAACAATTCGAAGTAAAAATGGCAGATTTTGAAGCAAAACTTAAGAATACGACAAATGTTGCAGATCATGAAAGTGTAGCAGGTGTAGAAGCCGAATTTTATGCATTTAAAGAGGTTATTATTAATAGCATTGCAGCGTTGAGAAATTTAATAGAAAATGTGAATATCAAAATTAACGATTTGGAACAGTACGGGAGGCGTAACATGCTAATTATTCACGGAATACGAGAAGAGGATAATGAAAACCTAGAGCATACTTTGGTAAATATATTTACACGATCATTAGGTATCGAAAACTTTAATATAGAAACTATGGTCGACAGATTTCATAGGCTTGGTAAATTGTCAAAAAATCGACATAGACCAGTAATAGTAAAATTTTGTTCATATCGTTATAGAAATATAATATTGTCACAAAAACATAAATTGAAAGATACGAAACTATTTATAACTGAGTCTCTTACCAAAAAAAAGTTTTTATTATTAAAACAATTACAAACCTTAGTTGGTAAAAGAAAAGTATGGAGTTTAGACGGGAAAATTTTCTGTATTTTACCCAATAACAAGAAAATGGTCGTTAGGAACATAGAGGATGTTAAGTTAAATGACGAAGATGGTGTTCCGAAGCCACTAGCAGCCCAGAGCAATGAAACTGTTCAGGATACCCAGATAGTTCAAACAAAGGCGATGTCATCAAAAGGTTACTGGACTCGCAGTCACAGCAATAGTGCTTCGACACAAAACTCACAGGTGTAATATTCTTTAACGACACTCTCTTGGTAACAATAATTATACTGTCCTTAACGCTAGTACCATATACCTTTAGTAATTTATTGTGGATTTTTGTGGATGGCTTTATAATGAGATACGGTTAATTTTTAGTAATTCTTTCAGGAATTATCTCTACTTCTACGAAATATTTGTTTTTCATTCTTACACTTTAAAAACGCCCAACTATACATTCTTGCACACACATCAACACGCAAATAAGCTCTCACACACAACATACAACATACACAAAATACTAATACATTTTCACATACATACACTTACAAGTAACACAACTATTGGCAAACACGCACATCTCATTCATAGGTACCTAAATATTTGTATTGGTATTACGCACTACATTAACAGGTCAGTTAAGATTTTTATACTCAAAGTAGTAATATCTCAAAATGTTGTAACGCATGAAAGAGATTGAAATTTATTATCAGAATGTAAGGGGACTACGAACCAAAACACAATTTTTATCTTTAAATGTTTTGAATAACAACTTTGATATTATATGTCTTAGTGAAACGTGGTCGCATGCCGGAATATATAACTCGGAGATATTTGATAATAGGTACAATGTATATAGAAAAGATAGAGAAACTGAAAATAAACGGTGGGGCGGCGGAGTTCTTATAGCAATTAACAAAAAATATTTATCGGTTCAGCTGAATTTTAAAACTGACTTGGACCTAGTTTTAGTCAAAACTACTATTGGAGGATCCAATTATTATATAAGTGTGAATTATTTTCCGCCAGGTTCAAAAACTGAAATATACCAAGAGTATATTAGAATATTTACCGATCTGTATATGTCACATGAAGCCCAGTTATTACTACTAGGTGATTTTAACTTGCCATTGGTCAGTGTTAGAAAATTTAATTTTAAACAAATACTCCGCCAGTTTACAAAAATATTGGAGAATTTATTGATCTTTGTGGTTTAGTCTCATACAATAATATAGCCAATAACTCGATGAAAACATTAGATTTAGTGTTGTCAACTATGACTGTCAATGTAGTTTTATCAGACGAAAGTCTTATCCTATCTGATCCGTACCATCCTCCATTACTTATTAAATTAAACATAAACAAATATGTACATTCAACGTGCAATTCTATCAGCCAATTTAATTTTAATTTTAAGAAATCTGATTTTGTTGTTATGTACAGATTATTAAATAATACGGATTTTGCTTTTCTTAATAATTTCACCGATGTAAATAAAGCAGTTGATGCTTTTTATAACACTATTTATGCTGTGTTCAGAAAATGCGTTCCGCGTAACACTAGATTCCATCATCACTATCCAGTATGGTTTACTCGGAATATCATTAAAGATATTGAACTCAAAAACTTTCACCATAAATATAAACATTCATCAGCTTACCATAATAAAGAGTTTCGGCAATTAAGACAAAAAATAAAAAAAGATACAGCCGTGGCCTACCAAAAATACATCAGTCAAGTAGAGGAAGGAGTTGTGTCAGATCCTATGTCTTTCTGGACATACGTGTCTAATAAGAAAAAAAACAATAACGAAGCTCAAAGTTTTATATATGAAAACAAAAACCTTGAAAGTTTAGGTGCAATTGTGAATGGTTTTTTTTGAATATTTTTCCACTGTATATACCGAAAAATCAAGTTACAAAGTAAAGTATGAGCCGGAATTAAACAGTAGTATTTCAGATACTTTTAATTTAAAATTAATAACCGAAGACGACGTAAAATTGCCATAAAAAGATTGAAAGCCAAGAGGTCAGCAGGACCAGACGGGATTCCAGTTTACATATTTAAAGGCTGTATGGAAATATTCATGCAACCTTTTACTATTTTATTTAA